>JAGFNQ010006303.1:527182-680419 GCA_024364735.1 Boesenbergia rotunda
TTTCCACTGTTTCCAAAAGAGACCGTTCCTTCTCTTAGGTAGCTAATAGTGGTGAACTTGCTCACATTCCCGGACATGTGTCTTGAGCATCCACTATCTACTATCCATAAGGTTGGGGCCTCCTTCACCTTTACCTAAACACACGGAAAACACACTCTTTTGGTACCCATATCTTTGATCCATAAGCATCATTTAAAATTTCTTAGGTACCCATGCCTTCTTTGTAGTTCCCCTAGTCTCTAGTCTCCTAGATGCACCAATCCTACCGGTAAGTGAAACAAAAGCTACTTTCTTGGTCTTAGGCCTATAACCTAATCCGACCTTGTTGTATACAGCCCTTTGACTGTTTATGATCATGTCAAGGTTACTTGATCCTACTTGGAATTTTCTAAGGGCCTTTGTGAGGTCATCTACTTGTTTCCTTAGCTCCTTATTTTCATTTTCAGTATATGAGACATGTGAAGAAGTAGAGCTAGCATGCAAATCCTTAAGTTTAATAGCTTCTACTCTAAGCATGACAATTTCTTCCTTAAGATGCTTAATTCTACTTCTAGCCTTAGCTAAATCCATGTTTGTGCTAGAGATAATTTTCACTAAGGTAGAAGAGGGTAAGTGGTATACCTCACTTACCGAAGCCTCTGACTCTGATGATGATGAGGTGGAGGAGCTCTCATCTTCACTGCTTGAGCTCCGTTCATCGTCTGAAGAATCTGAACCATCTTGTGCCATAAGAGCGAAGTGGGAGACTTGCTCTTCTTCTTCCTCTGAGGATGAGGGATCGTCCCAGGTCGCCTTGAGGTTCGTGGCACTCTTCTCCTTTCCCTTTGACTTCTTCTTGTCATTCTTCTTCTTCTCTTCTTTCTTGTCCTCCCTCTTCTTCAACTGGGGACATTCGTTCTTCATATGTCCCTCTTGGTGACAGTTGTAGCATATGATCTCCTTGGCCTTACCCTTACCTTTGGCCCCTTTTCTAGCATATGATTTGTTAGAAAAACTTTTAAATGCCTTACGAAATTTCCTTACCATAAAGGCCTCTTGGTCACTGTCCATGGAGGCGGTTGACTCCTCCGAGTCCGAGGATGATGAGTAGATCACCTTCTTCTTCTCCTTTCTCCTCTTCTTCTCTTTCTCTGCAACAAAAGCAATACCTTTCTCTTTTGCCGAAATATTAGCTTGCTCGTGCAGTTCAAATTCACAAAATAAATCGTCTAATTTGACTAAGGATAAATCCCTCGATACCTTGTAAGCATCAACCATGGATGCCCACAGGGTGATTCTCGGGAAAGCTTGTAAGACATACCTGACGATGTCCCGGTTTTCGATTTTCTCTCCAATTACATGGAGCTCGTTGATCACTTCCTTTACTCATCCATGCAGCTGACTGACGGTCTCGTTGCTCTTCATGGAGAGTGATTGCAGTTGAGCCACCAACAATTCCTTCTTGGCTCTTCTGGACTCGTTTGACCCCTCGTTCAGTTCAACTAATTTGTCCCATAGTTCTTTGGCGCTCTTGAACGGCCCCACCTTGTTCAGTTGCTCCTTTGAGAGCCCGCACTGCAGTGTAGTAGTGGCCTTGGCATTTGATTGCACCCTCTTCATCACTTCTTTGGACCATGTTCTCATAGGAGTTGGGTCTCCTCTTTCATCGACGGGCGCCTCGAAGCCATCTGCAACACTTATCCATGTTTCTATGTCATTCATAAGGTAGTACTGCATTCTACCTTTCCAGTACGCGAAGTCATTGTCGTCGAAGAACGGTGGTCGTGCGGTGGAGTATCCCTTTTGAAACGTCATTTCAGATGTTCTGGTTGATTGTTAGATCTTCCAAAATGCACTCGCTCTGATACCAACTGAAGGATCGATGTGGCGTGCAGAGGGGGGTGAATGCACTTTTTCGGATCTTGAACTCTGCAGTCTTGTTAGCGCAGCGGAAATAATATATAAAATAAAATACAGGAACAATGCTAACACTTTCAGTTACTTGGTATCCACCCAGATGGGTGACTAGTCCAAGGATCCACGCCGCGAGCACCACTTTTCACTATCGAAAAGTCTCCTTTAGGTGGAGAAACCTTCACAGCAAGAGCTTCCTCTTTACAGATGTAGAAATGAGATGGAGGAAGCAAGTAATCACTTTACAATTTGGCAGCACTTCGTTACTGTACGGAATGGTATAGACACGTGTAACGAGGCCTCCTTTTATAGGTGAAAAGGACAAATTCGCAGTCTGTCCAGGCGCCCACCAGTCGACTGCCCCAAGGGCAGTCGACTGGCCCGGCATTAAATGCCAGCCAACAGCTAGCAAACAGCTAGCCAATGACTAGTTTTTGGGGTATACCAGTCGACTGCCCCAAGGCCAGTCGACTGGTCCAAGGTTGCGAACTCTCTGTGGGTTTTGGCAGTCGACTGCCTCAGGGTCAGTCGACTGCCCTACCTCCCAGCTCAGCTCCAGCCACTCCGAACCCTCTCCTTCGCTTGTGCCTTAAGGCCTGCTCCCTTAGCTCGCCCCTTGAAGTCCTCTTCCTCTGGCTATCGTCCCTCGGATGCGCACGCAAGCCTTCCCTTGGCTTGCCTCCATGCCACCCTTCACGTGTGCCCTTTGAAGTCCACTTCCCGGCTTGCCCTTGAAGCTCTCCTCCCTCGGCTCTCGTCCCTTGGATAGGTCCACCAAGTGTGATTCTCCAAGTCCTGCAAACTCAATCACACAAATCAAATACAACATAACACTCTAACTTTAAACTTATTCGCCCACACATCAAAACCATGATCTTCCAATCATTTAAAGGGCCGATTGCCTCAACAATGGTCACCACGGTTATATGGTCTAGCACTTTGTGAAGAAACTCTACCAACTTGGCTATGTTGCAATCCAGCAATTACAACATCTTGTTTCTCTAATCTGTCGATAATCTGAGTAAAACGGATTTCCATGCGTTCTAAGTGTTATCTCAAGGCACGTTGATCAAGTGATTCTCTAGGCCTTGCTTCTTCTCCACTTGTTGCCATTGAACAATCTGTTTCACTCAAACACTCAAACTCACGAATGTTAGTTCTTTAAAGAACTTAAAATTGAGGCAATTCCCTGTAAGCATTCGTGGACTATGAGAATTCCCAAGGGTGTTAGGACAAAAGATAGGAATTGAAGACAAAAAGATGCAAATTGCAGAATTGAAAAACTTGAAGTAAGTGTTGAAAGGAAATTTGCCAGAATTGAATCTAGGCAATATTGAGGATAATGCGGAATTGAAAGATAGCAAACCTTGAATTAAAGAGCTGAAAAAAAAGTTGCCATAACTTAATCTAGGCTGTCAGAATTGAATCTAGGCAAACTTTAAAGGAAATGAGAGTATTTGAAATAAGAGCTGAAATGAAATTTGCTAGAACTTAATCTAGGCTGCTAGAATTGAATCTAGGTAAGCTTTAAAGAAAATGCAAGTACTTAAAATAAGAGCACAAAGGAAAGATGCCAGAAGTTAATCTAGCTTGCCAGAATTGAATCTAGGCAAACTTTAAAGGGAATGAGAGAACTTTAGATAAGAGTTGAAAGAAAAGTTGCCAGAACTTAATCTAGGCTGCCAGAATTGAATCTAGGTAATCATTAAAGGAAATGGGGAAAATAAGTTTGCAAACAAAGTCTCTACTTCTTTTTTATCACCCTCTTTTGTTGCTTTATTTTTTCGGCTTGACTTGCTTTTTCTTTTTTTTTTCTTTCTTTTTTTTGCCGAAAATCATAGATTTTTTTCCTCCTCTTTTTTTTTGGAGAGCAATAAAGCAAGTAAGGCTTGCTAAGTAAAAGAAAAGGAACAAAAATAAGATAGAGACTCAAGAACACAACGAAAAGGATTACCAAATCGATTTAGAAAACCTTGCTCTTATACCAAATGATGTGAACCCAAAGAGAAGAAGTCTCAAGAACACACAATAAATGGAAGAAAGAGAGAAAGATAGTCTAAATCAAAAAATGGAGAATGAAAGAAGAACCTTGACCCAATGCTTAGGAAAGCATGAACCTTGGTATAGAAGAAGAAGAGGATAGACGCCACAACCTTGGGATGGAGGTTGATAAGTCTTGAACGCCACAAGGGGATGCTTTGATAAGTTCTAGTTCAATGAAGAATCAACAAGTGAGAGCCTCACCATGTAGTAGATTGAAAATAAGCCAAAAGTTACATGTGTGGCCGCCACCCCCTTTATTTATAGCTATAGGGTAACCTAAAAACCCTAAAAGGCCAAAAGGAAGCCCATTTAGTAGAGGCCTATGTAGGCTACATAGCCATATTGAGCTCTTGGCACCATTACTGTTGGTGCAAGGTGCATCAATGATGTTCTTCTTTTAGTGTTTTAATGTTTGACAATATACTTAAGTCAGTGATACAATGAACAGACAAAGGGGAGCAAAGGAGAAGTGACCTATGTTGAAGAAAAGTCCTAGTTAACCTAAGCATCGAAACCCTAAGACCTAGCGAAGGGCTGCTAGGCACCTAGCGAAGGGTTGCTAGGCATTGAAACCCTAAGACCTAGCGAAGGGCTACTGGGCACCTAGCGAAGGGCTGCTAGGCATCGAAACCCTAAGACGTAGCGAAGGGCTATTGGGCACCTAGCGAAGGGCTGCTAGGCATCGAAACCCTAAGACCTGGCGAAGGGCTGCTGGGCACCTAGCGAAGGGCTGCTAGGAGTCTAAGACCTAGCGAAGGACTGCTAGGCACCAGGCGAAGGACTGCTTGGTAATGAAGACCTAGCGAAGGGCTGCTAGGCACTTGGCAAAGGGCTGCTAGGAGTCTAAGACCTAGCGAAGGACTGCTAGGCACCAGGCGAAGGACTGCTTGGTAATGAAGGCCTAGTGAAGGGCTGCTAGGTACGTGGCGAAGGACTGCTAGGCTTTGAAGACCTAACCTAGGGTTTGGGCACGGAGTCTTGGTCCGAGGGACTGAGCAACTTAGCTAAGCGATGACTAAGGACAGGAGTAGAGACGGGTCAGGGTTTGGGCGTCTCGAGGTCCGGAGGTATCGGAAGCTAAGCAAAAGTCCACCCGAAGGACTGGGTGGCAATCGTCTCCTGAAAGGAGTAGGTGAAAGGTGTGTTCTCGGGGGTGAGAACTTGCGTCGGTTTGACCTAGGGTTTCGTGGAGATCCGAAGTCCGAACCATGTCCTTAATGCTAATATTATATGTATATGTGCTTTGTGTTTGTGTATCTTGCAGGTACCAAGATTGAAAGACAAAGCAGGTGGCTGGAGGCCCTGAAGCAGGGCACCCCCATGCATCCAGGGCGCCCCCAATGATGGGGGCGCCCAAGCTAAAGCAGAGAAAATGCAATTTAAGTGTGGTAAGCAGAATAGGTGTCAAGCGGGGTGCCTGGAACGTCCGGGGCGCCTGGGTTCAAAGTAGTTTTGTTGTTTCGAGTTTGAAACACAGATAAGCCTTCACGATGGCGCCCGAGAGGTCCCGGGCACCCTGGTCAAAGGTTTTATCAGCTGCGGTGAGGTCGACGCGAGGATAAGGTTTGACCGAGTTTATCGGGGCGCCCCCGACGTCCAGGGCGCCCCCAGGAGTGCTATAAAAGGGGCTTCGACCCCTCTGCTTCCAGAACAACTGCTACAAGCCATTCTGATCATTCTTACCGACAACAACGCGCTAAAGACGAGGCTCTATGACCGGGAGGCTCCAGGAGGAAGTGCGCGGCACTTCGGAGTGTTGGAACCCGGATGGCTAGAGAGGGGGGGGGTGGGGTGAATATAGCCAAACACTTTGACCTTTGGCACTTATCAAATTTCTGCACTCAACCTTATCAGTAGCAAAACGAAAGAAACAATGGAAACAAAGCAGTGTAGAAAACAAAAATAGAAAACGAAGGCAAACAAACACAACTAGCAAGATCGCTAACAAGGAGGGTTTACAAGGTTCGGGGATAACTTGCCCCTACTCCTTGGCGTGCCCTTAAGGTGGGCGATCCCTTGATCGTCGGCAGATCAAGCCACGGTTATCACCGGATAGAAAGCAACTTCCTTCTCGGTGGAGAAACCTCTCCACAGCTTTTCAATCACAGATATATGTTTAAGGATAATGAAACAACAAGAAAGATCTTACTTAGCTCTTAGCAAAGACAAGAACACAGCAAGCTCCCTCAGAGCTCCACCCAGCGACGATCTCACGCAAGAGCCCTCTCCTCGTGTCTTCTCGCTGTTGGACTAGGAGCTTCTTGTTCCCTCCTTCAAGCGCTCAAGTAATAAATGATTGCTTCACAGATTGTAGTTGCTTGCACAAAATGATGGAACTTCAGAACACACAAGCAAGATGTGGAGAACACAAAGGCGCAGCAAGAACTCAGTTCGCGAACTCTAGAACTCTGCTTCAACGAAGCCTTCTTCCACCCTTTTGTTTCTCCACTCAGCACCAGGTGACAGCATCTCCTGCAGCCTCCAGCTGCTTCCCTGCCAACGCCAGCTACCACTGAGCCCTCCCTGGACTTCCTGAGCTCCCCTCAGCCAAGGTCCAGTCAGCAGCTCCAGTCTGCAGCTCCAGCCGTTGCAACCTGAGATGGAAAACGGACAAACCTGCTCCAAGGAAACCCTCCATTGACTTCGCCTTGAGTGTTTGAATCCTTCCCTATCACCTGCAGCTTGATCAGAGTATTAGAACAACATATCACTCAGTAAATCAAGAATCAGAAGTTAAGCGCAGAGAATCGGATATGTTCAGACGCGATCAGAGCGTCTGACAGTGCATTTTGAATTAAAGTGATCGGTCACCGGACCGATCAGAGAGCCTCCTGATCGGTCACCAGACCGATCAGGCTGGGTCCAGACCGATCAGGCTCCGTCCTGATCGGTCCCCAACGCTCAATTAGAAATCGCGATTTCTTTGGGACTCTCCTGGATCGATCACCAGACCGATCCCAGGTTGTGGATCGATCACCCGACCAATCCACCCCTTTATCGGGCAATTTCTGAGTTTCGCAGTCCAGACCTCCTGATTACCGGACCGATCAGGAAACCTCCTGATCGGTCACTAGACCGATCAGGTCGTGACCAGACCGATCAAGCTCCGTCCTGATCGATCATAGAGAGGAACCTGCGATGCTGGATCGTTCTCCAGAACGATCTGCACAGTGATCCTGATCGGTCACCAGACCGATCAGGAGCAGTTCAGTAAGGGAACTCAACCTCACTGTTTGCTCCCTGATCGGTCACTAGATCGATCAGGAGCAAAGCAATGGGTGAAACGCATACTCCCTGATCGGTCACCAGACCGATCAGTCATCGCTGGATCGGTCACCAGACCGATCCACGAAGGAGCACCGTGCCAACTCCCTGATCGGTCACCAGACCGATCCAGGGCCTCCAACCTAGCCCTCCAAGCTAAGGATTTTTCACCTAACCCTCCAAGTTGGGAATTTGCATCTAACCCTCCAAGTTAGGACTTTTCACCTAGCCCTCCAAGCTAGGACTTTTCACCCAACTCTTCCTGATTAGGACTTTCCAAACCTAGCCCTCCAAGCTAGGACCTGACCCTCCAAGCCAGGACTTTTTCACCTAACTCTCCAAGATGAGAATTTTCACCTAACCCTCCAAGTTAGGTCTTTTCACCTAGCCCTCCAAGCTAGGACTTTTCACCCACCTCTTCCGAATTAGGACTTTTCATACACCTGGCCCTCCAAGCTAGGATTTTCAACAGCTAACCCTCCAGGTTAGGATTTTCCAACACCTAGCCCTCTAAGCTAGGATTTTCCATACCATGCCTGATCCCCGACCAGGACTTAATCATAATCATCATAATCAACCTAAACTAAAATCGATGTCAACACCAAAACAACAATCAGGGTTAGACTGCATCAACAATCTCCCCCTTTTTGTTCTTTGACAATCCGATTTTAAGTTTAGGGATTCTCAATCAATTTCTCAACTTCCAAAATCATAGGGAAATCATGATCCTCCCCCTACAATATAATCATCCTAAACTTAACCAACCAATACTCTCCCCCTTTGTCGAACACCGAAAAGGGGTCTAGAAGGGCTGTTATGTTTAAACCATACTCCCCCTCAACCCTAGGGGTATCCCAAAACAATAAAGATTTGATTGATTTTTGATAAGCATATGAATACATATGACAAACAGATATAGGCATGGCAAAACAAGCATATATATCATATGAGCATGACATCATAAGCATGAACATAGCTATGTATTAAATATGCAGATAGTACAGCATAGCAGCAACAATAAGCATACGCAAGTAAAATAGACATGCAAGGCAAACTCAGAAAAATCAAAGCATAAACCATCCAGAGAAATAACAAGACACAAGACACATGCATCAAAGTCAAAATACGTGTGGCACAAGGCCACAACAGATAAGTCATGGGGCATACAGCCCAAAAGTCACACAACTAAACAGTCAAATACACTGATCACTAGGAGAAGCAACGGACATCCAAACTCAACCGTCAGCGGGGGGGGGGGGGGTCGTCATCGCGTATGAGATCATCCATCGTGGCATCAGCAGACCCTGGTGCAGCACTGCCTGAAGGAGCATCCCCTGGAAATGTATGGCGGCGCCACTCTGCGTACCAAGTCTGCTGCAATGCCTAGACCCTAGAGACAGTAGACTCTACGCCGGTCAATCGGCGATCAAAGGAACAGAAATCCGAGCGGGCCTCCTCTCGATGGAGCTCCCTCAAATGAATATCCTCCTGGAGGATCCGATCCAGCTCGGAGATCTGCCATCGTAGATCTGGGTCAGGCTCATAGTCGTACTCAGCGTTAGCAGCAGGAGCCTCATGAGGTGCAGCAGCCTCGGGTGGTGCCTGAAAATGTGGTGCTCCGCTAGGTAGGTCACCGAGTCCTCTTCCATCCTTCCAAACCAAGGCCCCATCGCGCTCACGAATAATAATGCCAGATTTCGCAAAAGCCCGTCGACCGAGCCAACAATCCTGTTTGACCATGGGCACGGTCCTGCCTTTGGTGACATCAACACCAACTGACATAAGCCAATCAGTGATGACATGACCAAATGGCATGTAGACCATGGGATGGCTCGGCTCTCGATAGGATAGGATAGACTAGAAGATGCTCTCCATGATATCAAAGTCCATCCGGCGGTGCATGCCGTAGAGTATAAGGCAATGGTAGGGTCGGATCTCGGTCAAAGGCTTTGATGTGATGGGCAAGATGCAATTTGTGATTATCTTGAAAAGGATGTAGTCAACTGGAGCAAGTCGTAGGGTTGCAAAAGTAGGAAAATCAGGACCCAACTCATCAAGCCCGGCGGGGCGAGGATGACCAAAGAAATGCTGATAGATGGAGTCAGGGGTAACATCTGAAAAAGGTGCCAATAAAGGATCAGGAAGCTCAGGGTAGATTGAATACAGATTCGGTGATCGTCGACCACCCAAATACTCTGCCAAGATCTCGTAAGAAAAATCAAGGTTCCTCTTGGCGACTCGAGTGGTGAACTCGAAGCCTCCTTGAGGTCCCTGCTGAAGATTGTTATAGAACTCTGAGACTAGGTCGTAATTGATGATCCGTTCCAAGGAAAGAAGGAAGCCCAGGTTGTAAAACATGACTATCTCCATGACCGACGGACAATGTTCATTCAGAAAAGGGATATCAATGGATCGACAGGATAGTAATTTGAAGGTCCTCGATTGGAATGCCTGTTCACAGGCCGCATTTGGAAACTGGAAGCTTGAAGAAGGTTGTGGCCTTCTGGAAAGTGCAGATGAATAAGGGGTTTTCCCCCTCGAACTGCCCTCAGCAGCGTCCTTGCCTTTAGAAGATTTTCTAAAGAATTGAATTGATTGAATTGATCATACACATAGTTTGAATCAATTGGGCAATGTTGACACGAACATAGGTTGAATCAAAAATTCAAGAGTTGATCATACAAAGAGTAATCATAAGGTAGACATTAGATCAAAAAGGAGGACAATAATGAGGTGAAAGATAGATTTGAACATAATCATATGGTGAAGCATGGAAAGAAAGGTCATGGCCAACACAAGAAGATCACGACACAACACAAAACATGGTTAGCGTTAAAGCATAATCTATGAACTGATTTGAAGGGAAAACTGAGACAAAAACTTACTTAGGTGCCATTGGTGAGGTTCTTGAAATCTGAAAGGAAGAAAGGCTTGCGCAGGAGAAACCTTCGGCGCAAGAGAGATCGCAAAGCCCCTCAGCAAGAGAGAACGTCGCAAAACGCAGGAAGAAGACAGAGCTCGGAAGAACCCTCTTAGAACCGCACTCGTACACTCACGAGAGGAAGATGAAGGCATTGGGGAAGCTCTCACACGAAGTGAAGGTCGCGCAAGTGGGAGGTTTCAGCGCTAGGGTTCGGCAATGAAAGGTTTCGAAGGAATTAATCAGTTGGTGGATCGGTCCACCAACCACAATTTTATGCGTTTGAATGGATCACCGTTCGATCTGATAGCGCCCGGACCGATCAGGAGCTCTCCTGATCGATCAGCTGATCGATCAGGACACGAATAGTAGGGTTCGGAGGGAAACCTGTGAGCCCCTTGATCGGTCTGTGGACCAATCACCATAGGGGGCCAGATCGGTCTGGGGACCGATCCAGGCTAGCTCAGTAAGTTTGGTCAAGATTTCGTAAAGTCACTGCTGCCCCTCCGATCGGTCTGTGGACCGATCGTTATAGGATGGAGCCAGATCGGTCTGGGGACCGATCAACCCTACTCCTGATCGGTCCAGTGACCGATCAGGGTTCCTGAAACTTTCAGATACGATCTGAAACTTTCAGTTTCAGATTGTTACATGATTTCCAAAGGGATTTGGTGAAGGATATCGATCTTGGAAGCCGTCCCTCGTCTATAATTGATCCCCAATCAAGGATCGAAGGTCCTTAGGGTTTGAACAAGTCACTTTGCTCCACCAAAGTGGAGTTAAACTCAAACAACAATCATTCAAACAATTTGTGCCAAATCCAAGGTTCCAATCAAGTTTCCTTGATTGGAATGTCCAAGTATGATCATGGAGCCAAATACACATATGTTATGCATTGGTTTTCCCCATACTTGGTCACCGAAATGATTATTATCTCGTCAACTTAATTTCTCAAGGGATGCATTGACATTTTGAGAAATTTAGTTGATCCTAACATCTCACCCCATTTCTAGCAAACAAAAATGTTTTGGTAAACCTTATAGTTTGTGTGAGATGTCCCCAATGTTACCCAATTGTTTCCCAACAATTTGAAATAATCATGAAGGGTTTTGTATGCATTTAGGAAAACTATGAAGCGCGACACATTCCCAACTCCCGTCTTAGGAAACTAAATTCATTTTCGGGGAGTGGTTTAGTGAAAATGTCAGCTATGTTTGATTTGGACTCTACATGTGAGAGTACAATTTCTCCCCTAGCCACATGATCTCTAATGAAGTGGTGACGCACTTCAATATGTTTAGTCCTAGAATGATGGACTGGATTCTTGGTTAGGTTAATTGTGCTAATGTTATCACATAACACTTGCACACCCTTGTAACTCAATCTATAGTCCTCTAAAGTATGTATCGTCCACAACAATTGCGATACGCTCTCTCCCATGGCGATGTATTCTGCCTCGGTCGTGGAGAGAGCAACACAATGTTGCTTCCGACTTGACCAACTCACTAAGGATGAGCCTAAGAATTGTCAACCCCCACTTGTGCTCTTTCGGTCCAACTTACATCCAGTGTAGTCGAAATCCGTATAGCCAATTAAATCAAATGATTAGGTACGGGGGTACCATAGACCGACTCCAATTGTGCCTTTGAGATATCTCAAAATTCGCTTAACAGCGATCAAATGAGATTCCTTGGCACACACTTGATACCTAGCGCACATACCCACAGCAAATAGGATATCCGGTCGACTAGCTATGAGGTATAGCAAACTACCTATCATGCTTCGATATTGAGTTAAATCAACGGGTTTACCACTCTCATCATTGTCTAATCTTGTGTTTGTAGCCATGAGAGTGGTTACCTCTTTTGAATCACTCATGTTAAATTTTCGAAGCATTTCTTGTGTATACTTTGATTGGTGCACATGGATACCATCGCGAGTTTGCTTTATTTCAAGTCTAAGGAAGAAAGTCAACTCTCCAACTAAACTCATTTCAAATTCACTCTCCATGTGTCCAATGAACTCATTTAAATAGCCCTTATTGTTTGAGCCACAAATTATGTCATCGACATATACTTGGGCTACAAAAATATTGTCACCATCTCTTCGTAGAAATAGTGTAGAGTCTATTTGGCCTCTAACGAAGCCCTTCTCAATTAGGAATGTCGACAACCGCTCATACCAAGCCCGGGGTGCTTGTTTAAGGCCAGAAAGTGCCTTTTTGAGCTTGAACACGTGGTTTGGAAATTCGGAATTCTCAAACCCCGGTGGTTGTTCGACGTAGACCTCTTCTCTTATTAGACCATTTAGAAAGGCCAATTTGACATCCATTTGGTATAATTTGAAGCCACGATGTGCTGCAAATGCTAGCATCAATCGAATGGATTCTAATCGTGCCACGGGAGCATAGGTTTCATCATAATCAAGGCCTTCAACTTGACTATAGCCCTTGGTTACCAAGCGTGCCTTGTTTCTAATGATTTCTCCCTTACGGTTCAATTTATTTTTGAAGACCCATTTGGTTCCAATGATGATGGTCTTCTTAGGTCTAGGGACTAAGTCCCAAACTTGACTCCTTTCGAATTGACCTAGTTCATCTTGCATTGCAATAATCCAATCGGGATCATTTAATGCTTCATCAATTTTTCTAGGTTTAATTTCGGAAATTAGGACAACTTCATTAGCCTCATTCCGGAAGAATGATCTAGTTCTAACCCCATAATGGATGTCTCCAACAATTTGGTCTTGGGGATGCCTAGAGGCTAATCTAGTTTGCCTTGGTGTTGGTGGTGCTTCGTGAATGGGCTCACTAGACACTAGTTCAGCCTCAGGATCCGGCTGATCTATGGATTGTCTAGGCTCACCGTCATCGGATTCATCACCATCAACAACATTTGGACTTTCATTCAAACTTAGTCTCCTAAGTTCGAATTGGACTTCATCTTCTGGTTGACCATTAACTTTTGGAATTTCTTCAAATACAACATCAGAAGACTCCACAACCAGTCTAGACTTCTTGTTGTAGACTCGATAGGCTTTGCTAACGAGGGAGTACCCGACTAGTATCCCTTCATCAGCCTTTGCCATGAACTTTCCAAGGTGGTCCTTGGTGTTTAGGATGAACACCTTACAACCAAACACCCGAAGGTGTTTAACTGTAGGTGGTTTCCCAAACCAAAGCTCATGGGGAGTCTTTCCTAAAAACCTATGAGTGAGGACCCGGTTTTGCACATAGCAAGCTGTATTTACAGCTTCGACCCATAAGTAACTCGGGAGTGAGTACTCATTAAGCATGCTTTGTGCAGCCTGTTGTAGAACACGGTTCTTCCTCTCTACAACACCATTTTGTTGTGGTGTTCTAGGAGTAGAGAACTCATGTCTATACCCTCTATCTTGACAAAATTCTAAAAATCTCTGATTTTGAAATTCACCTCCATGATCACTTATAATTGTCTTAATTGTTAATGATTTCTCATTTTCTACCCTCCTATAAAAAGAAATGAAAACATCTAAGGTTTGGTCCTTATATTTTAAAAAGTGAGTCAATGTATATCTAGTGAAATCATCAATGATCACAAAGCAATATCTACTTCTATTCAATGATATGAGTACTACAATCAAATAGATCCATGTGAAGTAAATCTAATGCAGTAGAAGTACTTACAACGCTTTTACCTTTATGTGCAGATTTTGTTTGCTTACCCATTTGACATGCATCACAAAGTTTGTCTTTTTCGTACATGATGCTTGGTAAGCCACGAACTAACCCCTTGTTGGCAAACTTCCGGATGTTCTTCATGTTCACATGTGCTAGCCTCCGGTGCCAAAGGGTGGACTCTTCTTCTTTTGATATGAAACACTTAGCAGAAACATTAGTAGCACTTTTAAAAGAAACTTGATAGATATTGTCTACTCTTGTTCCTACTAGTACCGTGTCCAAAGTGTCATGTCGTCTAACTAGACATTGACTTGGCTAAAAATCAATTGTGTAACCCGTGTCACACAATTGACTGACACTTAGGAGATTAAATTTCATCCCCTTACTAGAAGGACATTTGAAATTCTAAGACATTCGGATATTTGAATGTCTCCTATTCCTATGACCTTAAGACTACCTTTGTTACCATATGAAATATTACCTCTACTTTTCTTATGAAGTGTGGTAAACAATGATCTATCCCCGGTCATGTGTTTGGAGCATCCACTATCAACGAACCAAGTTGATAGATGCTCCCCCTCAATCATAACCTACACAATTCGAAAAATAGAAGTTTTAGGTACCCAAACCTTGGGACCTAAAGCGTCAACTAAACAAGTCTTAGGCACCCATGCCTTGACAACTTTCTTTTGACCCTTGGGTGTCCTAGATTGTCTCATATCAGTCCTAGACATCAAGGATACGAATGAGGGTTCTTTGGGATGGTAACCAATACCGGCCCTATTATAGACTGCCCTTTGGGCATTCAAGATCATGTCTAGGGTTTTAGAGCTAGTTGAGAACTTCTCAAGAATATTCTTGAGTCTCTCAACTTCACTCTTTAATGATTGGTTTTCTTCTACTAGCAACTCATCATGCAAACCATTTACATCCTCAACCTTAGAGGATTTCAAAATTTCAACCTCAAGTTTCAAAGACTTAATCTCATCCTCTAATAATTCAACATGCAAATCATCAATGTTATCATCCCTAGATAATTTCAATTGATCAATTTCTAATTGCAATGCTTTAACCTTATTTTTTGACTTCTTAAGCATACTAGTTAAACATGCAATTGCTCTATAACACTTTTCAAGTTCGGGAGAAGTTACCTCTTCATCATCCGACGATGATGAAGCCGCGTTTGAGGAATTGGATGATTCATCACTACTCTCTTGATCTTCCAATGTCATGAGTGCCACATGCCTTGTGCTCTTCTCCTCCTTCTCTTCATCGGATGAGCTTGAGGATGACTCATCCCAGGTGGCCTTCAAGACCTTCTTCTTCTTCTTGAATTTTTCTTCTTTCTTTTTGGATTTCTCCTCCTTCTTCTTTAGTTTTGGGCATTCATTCTTGAAATGCCCTTTCCTACCACACTCAAAGCAAGAAATATTAGTCTTATCAAGTTTAGCTTCACTAGAGTTACCTCTACTCTTGAAGCATCGACCCCTTCTCATCATCCTTCTCACAAAGTTTGCCATCTCGGAGGATGAGGAGCCGCTACCATCTTCCTCGGAATCGGACTCGGATTCGGAAGAGGATGAAGATGAAGAGACCTCCTTCTTCTTCTTCTTCTCCTTCTTCTTCTTGTTGGATCGGTCCCCTGCAACTAAGGCAATCCCCTTCTCCTTGGGGCCTTTGTTAGCCATTTCATGCAATTCCATTTCACAAAACAAATCATCTAACATAACAATGGATAAATCCTTGGATACTTTGTAGGCATCCACCATGGATGACCACAAAACATTCCTTGGAAATGCTTTTAGTACATACCTCACAAAGTCATGATTCTCGACCTTTTCATCAATCGAATGAAGCCCATTGAGGACTTCCTTGAACCGGCTATGGAGCTCACTTACCTTTTTATTCTCCTTCATGGAGAGAATTTGGAGTTGATTGAGGAACAAGTCCCTCTTGGCGATTCTTGAATCTCGGGTGCCCTCATGAAGTTCGATGAGCTTGTTCCACAAGTCCTTTGCACTTGTGAAAGGACCAACCTTGATGAGTTGGTCTTCGTTCATGCCGCATTGTAGAGTGACGACCGCCTTCGCGTCGGCTTCACTCTTCCGAGTTTGTTCGGCTGTCCACCGCCATGATTCAGGTTCTTTGCCTTCATTATCCTTAGGAGGGGTGAATCCCTCCTTCACCGCAAACCAAGTGTTGATGTCCATCTTTAAGTAATATTCCATCTTCGATCTCCAATATTGGAAATCAGCGCCATCGAAGAATGCAGGTCGGGTGGTGGAGAAGCCTTCCCTCAATGCCATGGATGTAGCACTCGGTTGTTAATCCGCAAAAACAGAGCCCCAAGCTCTGATACCACTTGTTGGAACCCGGATGGCTAGAGAGGGGGGGGGGGTAAAAATAGCCAAACACTTTGACCTTTGGCACTTATCAAATTTCTGCTCTCATCCTTATCAGTAGCACATCGGAAGAAACAATGGAAACAAAGCAGTGCAGAAAACAAAAACAGAAAACGAAGGCAAACAAACACAACTAGCAAGATCGCTAACAAGGAGGGTTTACAAGGTTCGAGGATAACTTGCCCCTACTCCTTGGCGTGCCCTTAAGGTGGGCAATCCCTTGATCGTCGGCAGATCAAGCCCCGGTTATCACCGGATAGAAAGCAACCTCCTTCTTGGTGGAGAAACCTCTCTACAGCGTTTAAATCATAGATATATGTTTAAGCATAACGAAACAACAAGAAAGATCTTACTTAGCACTTAGCAAAGACAAGAACACAGCAAGTTCCCTCAGAGCTCCACCCAGCGACGATCTCACGCAAGAGCCCTCTCCTCGTGTCTTCTCGCTGTTGGACTCGGAGCTTCTTGTTCCCTCCTCAAGCGCTCAAGTAATGAATGGTTGCTTCACAGATTGTAGTTGCTTGCACAAGATGATGGAACTTCAGAACACGCAAGCAAGATGTGGAGAACACAAAGGCGCAGTAAGAACTCAGTTCGCGAACTCTAGAACTCTGCTTCAACGAAGCCTTCTTCCGCCCTTTTGTTTCTCCACTCAGCACCAGGTGACAGCATCTCCTGCAGCCTCCAGCTGCTTCCCTGCCAACGCCAGCTACCACTGAGCCCTCCCTGGACTTCCTGAGCTCCCCTCAGCCAAGGTCCAGTCAGCAGCTCCAGTCTGCAGCTCCAGCCGTTGCAACCTGAGATGGAAAATGGACAAACCTGTTAATGATATGAGAGAAGTGTCCTAAGGCAATCGCCTTATGATGTAAACATTTATTTTAATAAATGATAATTCACTATTTGAGTATACATGTTTTGTGTATTTGATTGGGATCTTAAACTCATCTACTGAATGTCCGCAATACAACTCACAGCATAAGAGAATTTGTGATGGGATCACAACTAGTGATTATCTCTAATGTGCAATTGTGAAGTATTGGAAATATCCCTAGTCGATAAATTGATAAATACGGACATTATCAATTCTGTTGAGACTAGCATGGGTTATTCTCTATTCAGCTGATTCTCACTGGCTGGTGACATTGGGATGTCCGGAGATAAACATGGATGCTAGTTAAGGGAACTAGTTCATTGGAGTGACTAGCTGTAAGACTTCATATGGGAATCTACATGTAGATATGTCAATGAAGATCTTACTGCGGCTTAAGTGCGATGTTCCTTTGACTTGCGGTGTTCAAGTCATCTTGGTCATGGAGACTTATACTTTGACATCTTAAGCAAGCATCTCCAAGGAGGTGTGGACCCAGGATGATCGGGTATAAGCCGAAGTGCCCGAAGATGTTTGAACAGCCTACAAAGGATTCACCACTCCTTGCGAGGAGATGTATACCCAGGCCTATCGTCGGATTGTTACTCAAAGCCTCTGGCCAGAGCATATCATGTTGAGAGTGCGAGTCTCTTAAATACATGAGAGTAATTAGAAATCCAAAGGACGAGAAAGACACTACTTGGGCTAGGTATGACGTAGTCAGCCTAGTGGGGACTGACACCATTAACCGTGTCCTGAACCAAGTGGGTATAAGGTGGTGAAGGGAATGGGGCACGATTCATTAGAGCTGCTGAAGGGTTTCAGAATAATTTCTTCTGAGGTCAAACCGTTGATCTTTCGATTAATTGGGGATCATGATGTACTACTAGGTGCCACTCATGATCGTTCTATAATTAGTTGATTATAGACGGCCAACATAAATCGAAAGCCTATTTAGTCACACGCACTACGAGTAATCCGAGGGATTTAAAATGAGTTGAAAATTGGATTTTCCGATCAAGAGAAATAAGTCGAATCTGAGTTAATCAGAGGCGCAATGGAAGCTAAAAATGGCTAAGTCTTTTGAAGGCTTTTTGGGCGAATTAAATGAGTTTAATTCGCGGCGGTTCGGGTTAGTTTTGGCCGACCAAAGAGGGTGTTAACCCCCCCTTTGGTGGCCGGCCAATAAAGAGGAGAAAACCAATTAATTTTGGTTTAATTAATAAAATGAATCTAGTGCGATTTATTTTATAAATTATGGATAAATAAATTTGTATAAAGAAATTTATATAAATAAAATTTATAGAAATTTATTCTTTTATGGAAGATTAAAATAATCCATGAATTGGTTTATTTTAATTTTATAAAATCAATTATGAATTGATTTTTCCATAATAAGAAAGTTTATAAATTTCTTATAAAAATTTATTCCATAATTTAAAGAGAAGAAGAATTAGTTTTATTATAAATTGGTTTATAATAAAGACTCGGTTTAAACGGAATAATTAATAAGAAAATTTATAAGATAAATTTCTTATAACTAATTCCGTTAATTCCGTTAATTCGGTTTAGAGGGAGACTTAGCAAAGGAGTTGCTACTATATAAAGGAACCAAAGGCTAGCCCTTATTCCAATCAATTAATCAAGAGATTAATTATTCTCTCCCTCTCTCTCTTAATCTCTCCTCTCCTCCTTCTCCCTCTCTTCCCTTAGGGCCGGCGCCCACCCATTCTTGGAGTCCTAGGGCCGGCGCCCACTTGGTGGCTTAGGGCCGGCGCAAACCTTCTTCCAAGGTGGTGGAGACCGTGAGCTTCAAGAAGAAGAAGGAGAACCCGAACACGAAGAAGAAGAAGCGGATAGCGATTCCTCTCTTCCCGGAATTCGATTCCGTTACTTCGTTGGTTAGTTTTTCCATTATTTCTCTTGTCCTTCTAGATGTGCCTTCCGAGAATCTAGTAGTTCTCGTCGGCACAAAACTCGTGACTTTGTGAAGTCATCCCGAAGAGAACTCGGCGTGGACGCGAATAGAGGCGGAGCTTCCAAGGGACGCTACGGTTGGATCTCGTCCCTTACTTCGAGATACGAGAGGTACTTGGTAAATTTGTTTACTTTTCCGCAAAGTTTTATTTTATGATTATGTCAACACAATGTTAGGTTGCATGCTAGATACGAAGTTGAAATAATTTAGGAAATTATTTTATGCAAACTCTTCCGCTGCACAAAAAATTTTGAATTTTACGAACTCGTATCCTTGTCGACATGCACCCGGTCCCAACAGTGGTATCAAGCCGGTTAGTGTTCGACATTATCATATAATTGTTTTGCGGAACACTTTGTCATGATCTCAATTTCGGAAAAATTTTTCAATTATGGAAACTTTCAAATTATAATAGATTTTAGATTTAGAAATTTCAAAGTTTGGAAATCTTCATGAAATTTCGCAAACGTTTGGAATTTTCTAGTTTCTAAAATTTTATGATAATTGTGAAAACTTCCCATCTTTGGAAACTTTCCAAATTTTGGAAAATTTTCTATTTTAGAAATTTTCCAATTTTTGGAAATATGTAAGTTTTCTTTTTAACAGAAACTTACAACTATTCTGAAAACCAATTTATGAAATCTCGCAATTTTGGGCACTTTCTTTTGAGAAAGTCTAGACAAATTCATGGACAGTTAATTGACAATTAAATTTGAATTGGTTTTTAAATTGACAACAAAATTCTTTATTTTGGATTGAGCCTCGGGGAGCCGTCCAATTTAAAGTTAGTTGTTGTAATTTAATTTCCCAATTTTTAATTGAAATTGTCATGTTTGATTTGGATTGAGCCTCGGGGAGCCGTCCAATTGGATTTACGACAAATTATTTTTCTTTGGGTATCTGAGCCTCGGGGAGCCACCCTTAGAAAACGATTTGTTGTAATTAATTAAATCCATGAATAAAATATGTTTTAAGAGGTAATGCTCTTACATATTGTTGTCTCCAAAATTAATTAGGAAAATGATTTCCTATAGAGTTTCTTAAATGAGATTTTCATGAAAATAATATGTGGTTGAATTAAGGGAATTATCTCTTAATTTAATAAGTTTTGATTTAGAGAAATCAAAGTCTTGAACATATTATTTCCGAAATTAATTATGACAATTTAGGAAATTGTTTCCCAAAACAATTCCTTCAATATAGTATGAAATAGAATTAGGAAATCCGGTTCCTAATTCAATTAATGAGACTTGATAACTTGAGTCACATACATACTTTATTAAGGAAATCGTTAGTCATGACACATGTCATGAATGTGCTTAGAAAAGATGAGACCCAAAACCCCTTACAAAATATTAAGGCCAACACCTTCCATTAATATGGTTAGAATCGGAGTTTTGTTTCTCGTTTGGGTTGATGGACACATCCATGCCCAACTTGAACCTCAACATGTTCAAACCATGGAATTAGTTTATGGATAATATAGTTGGAGTCAGAGGTCAATCCTTAGTTTTGGTTGTTGGACACATCCAAGCCTAACTAAACGGTTGAATGAGCTCCAACCATATTAAAACTATTTCTTGATTAATGGGTCAGCCTTAAGCTTGGAGCATCGATTTGTTGTGCCACAGCCAAGGTCGATGTAAAGAGAGGTGCAGTTAGGTGCTATGTATAATGATACATACTTGTTAATGAGTTAACAACCTAATGATTTATGCAAACATTCAATTAGTTGATAGCATAAGGTGATAGTTACATATATGTGATGTGTAATCGGTATAATTACCTACCTTCATAGCTAAGAAAAACTTGATGCCCACAGCCATGGTGGTTCTTATCTATGGTTGGATATCAACCTATTTGGAGATGTTCCTACAATCTCCCGAATTGATAATAAGGGTGATTTAATTCGTAAAATAAATAGGGTTTAATTTATGTATGTTGATACATTCTTAATCAATCTTCTCACATAATCTCAATTTGTATTTCTTGGATAATCACTCGATCATGTCTTTTCTAAACTTGCGTTCCATTTTAGACACAAATAAACTGACTGGGCCGAACTTCATGGACTGGCTTCGAAACCTGAGGATAGTCCTCAAGGCAGAAAAGCTTGCTTATGTCCTTGAAGAACAACTTCCCAACCGTCCTTCTAAAGATGCAACTCTAGACCAGTTTCCAGAGTTGCTCAACCTGCTGAAGACTGTAGAGCCTTCTGTAAAGCAGGATCAGAAGACAATACTGTTAGTTGGATCCTCGAAGAAAGGTTCTAAGAGGAAGGCCAAAGAACAGAATAAAGGGAAGAAGAAAAAGGCCAAAAAGACCAGAAAAACCCTAAAAGACACTTGCCATCATTGTGGCAAGGAGGGTCACTGGCGAAGAAACTGCAAGGTTTATCTTGAGTCCTTGAAGAAGAAGGCATCCGATGCCCCATCTTCTTTAGGTATCTTCGTTATTGAATGTCACTCTATTTCCTCAAATACCTGGGTACTTGATACTGGGTGTGGCTCACAGATATGTAATGACATAAAGGGGCTAAGGAATAGAAGAAGGCTCGTCAAGGGAGAATCGAATTTGTGAGTTGGAAATGGAGCAAAGGTTGCTGCTATTGCCATCGGAACATATTTGCTAAAGCTCCTGACTGGACTTGTCTTAGAATTGGATAATTGCTATTTTGTTCCTTCGTTAATAAAGAACATTATATCTATTTCATGTTTGAATGAAAAAGGTTACCATTTAACTTTTAGTAACAATTGTTGTTACATAACTTTAAATGGCGTTCTTTATGAGAATGGAACTTTGTGCAATGACATCTACACGTTAGATTTATCCAGTGACGATTTCAATATCGAAGTTAACAACAAACGTGCTCGAATAGATAATCGAATAGACTCCTACACGTGGCATTGACGTCTTGGCCATGTAAGTAAGAAACGCATGACCGAATTACACCGATGTGGAATTTTGGAATCATTTGAACCCGGTTCATTTGATACATGCGAATCATGCTTAAAAGGCAAGATGACCAAATTACCCTTTCCCGGAAAAGGTAATCCAGTGGGAGAGTTGCTTGGTCTAATACATACCGATGTATGTGGACCAATGTCAACTCCTGCACAAGGAGGCTATAACTACTTCATCACCTTTATCGATGATCACTCACGATTCGGGTACGTGTTCTTGATAAAACACAAATCTGAAGCTTTTGATAAATTCAAAGAGTTCAGAAATGAAGTAGAGAAACAACTTGGCAAAAGTATTAAGATACTTCGATCCGATCGGGGGTGGTGAATACTTGAGTCAAGAGTTTCAAGATTATCTTAGGGACAATGGGATACTGTCCCAATGGACTCCGCCATATACACCACAGCATAATGGTGTATCTGAGAGGCGCAACCGAACCTTGATGGACATGGTTAGGTCTATGATGAATCATGCAACTCTTCCAAGATCCTTTTGGGGCTATGCACTAAAGACAGCTGTTTACTTGCTAAACAGAGTCCCGACCAAGGTAGTCTCTACTACTCCATATGAGATTTGGAATAGTAAGAAACCTCACTTAACTCACCTTAAGATATGGGGTTGTCCTGCTTATGTGAAGCGGGTTGTATCAGACAAATTGGATGCTAAGTCTGATAAATGTCTATTTATTGGATACCCTAAGGAAACGAAGGGTTACCAATTCTATCATCCCTTGGAACAAAAGGTGTTTGTTTCAAGGCATGCTGTATTTCTGGAAAAAGAATTTCTTTTACAAGAAAACAGTGGGAGTGGCATTGAGCTTGATGAAGTTCAAGAAACTCCAATAGACATTACAGAGACACCTAGTCTAGACCCACAACCGAGAACTCATAATGATGAGCTATCTGTTGAACCTAAAACTACACCACCTCTTCGTAGGTCTGATAGGACACGCAACATTCCAGAGAGATACGAATTTCTCGTAAGTGAATCGAACAACGTGTTGCTCATTAGCGATAACGAACCTATCAGTTATGAAGATGTTCTGAAAAATTCAGAAAGGGACAAATGGCTTGAAGCCATGAAGTCGGAAATGGATTCCATGTATGAAAATCAAGTATGGGACTTGGTTAACCCACCTGAAGGGATTAAACCCATAGGGTGCAAGTGGGTTTTCAAGAAGAAAACCGACATGGAAGGTAATGTTGTTACCTTTAAGGCTAGATTAGTGGCAAAAGGATATCGTCAAAAACAAGGAATTGATTATGACGAAACCTATTCGCCAGTAGCTATGCTTAAATCCATTCGGATGCTCCTAGCCATAGCAGCTCATTATGATTATGAGATATGGCAAATGGATGTGAAAACAGCTTTCCTTAACGGAAACATGCTTGAGGATGTATACATGATACAACCTGAAGGTTTCACATCGGTTGATAAAACCAAGGTATGCAAGCTTCGACGATCCATATATGGACTAAAGCAAGCATCTAGGAGCTGGAATATCCGTTTTGATGAGACAATCAAAGAGTTTGATTTCTCACAAAATCCTGACGAACCTTGTCTGTACAAGAAGGTTAGTGGGAGTGCAGTCATATTCCTAGTATTATATGTCGATGACATCTTACTTATAGGAAATGATATATCAGTTTTACAGACAGTTAAGATTTGGTTGTCCAAAACTTTCTCCATGAAAGACCTGGGAGAAGCAATCTATATCCTTGGGATTAGAATCTATAGAGATAGATCAAAACGGTTGCTTGGTCTTTCGCAGTCTACATATATAGACCGAGTGCTAAAAAGGTTTAGCATGTCAGAATCCAAGAAAGGTTACCTTCCCATCAGGCATGGGATCAACCTTTCGAAGTCTATGTGTCCGCGCACAGAAGACGAGAGGATTAGCATGAATAAGATTCCCTATGCATCCGCAATAGGATCTATCATGTATGCTATGTTATGTACCAGGCCCGATGTATCGTATGCTCTGAGCGTCACGAGCAGATACCAATCTGATCCAAGAATGGATCATTGGGCGGCTGTTAAGACAATCCTTAAGTACTTAAGAAGAACTAAGGATGTAATTCTAATATATGGAGAAGGAGATTTGATAATACGTGGGTATACAGATGCCAGTTTCCAGATAGATAAGGATGACTCCAAATCGCAGTCTGGATACGTATTTACTTTGAATGGAGGCGCAGTAAGTTGGAAAAGTTCCAAATAAGACACCGTAGCGGATTCTACCACGGAAGTGGAGTATATCGCAGCTTCGGAAGCAGCAAAGGAAGCAGTTTGGATCAAGAAGTTTGTCTCAGAACTTGGTGTGGTTCCAACCATTGATGAAGCAGTGCCGGTATACTGCGACAACAATGGAGCTATTGCACAAGCGAAGGAACCAAGGTCTCATCAGCGATCCAAACACGTGCTTCGACGCTATCATCTGATCAGAGAGATTATAAGTAGGAATGACATACAAATTGAGAGAGTTCCCACTGAAAGGAATATAGCGGATCCTTTAACTAAGGCCTTGCCTCAAAACAAGTTTGAGGGTCATGTTAGAGCCTGTGGTATTGGATACCGTAGCGATTGGCATTAGGCCAAGTGGGAGTTTGTTAGTGATATGAGAGAAGTGTCCTAAGGCAATCGCCTTATGATGTAAACATTTATTTTAATAAATGATAATTCACTATTTGAGTATACATGTTTTGTGTATTTGATTGGGATCTTAAACTCATCTACTGAATGTCCGCAATACAACTCACAGCATAAGAGAATTTGTGATGGGATCACAACTAGTGATTATCTCTAATGTGCAATTGTGAAGTATTGGAAATATCCCTAGTCGATGAATTGATAAATACGGACATTATCAATTCTGTTGAGACTAGCATGGGTTATTCTCTATTCAGTTGATTCTCACTGGCTGGTGACATTGGGATGTCCGGAGATAAACATGGATGCTAGTTAAGGGAACTAGTTCATTGGAGTGACTAGCTGTAAGACTTCATATGGGAATCTACATGTAGATATGTCAATGAAGATCTTACTGCGGCTTAAGTGCGATGTTCCTTTGACTTGCGGTGTTCAAGTCATCTTGGTCATGGAGACTTATACTTTGACATCTTAAGCAAGCATCTCCAAGGAGGTGTGGACCCAGGATGATCGGGTATAAGCCGAAGTGCCCGAAGATGTTTGAACAGCCTACAAAGGATTCACCACTCCTTGCGAGGAGATGTATACCCAGGCCTATCGTCGGATTGTTACTCAAAGCCTCTGGCCAGAGCATATCATGTTGAGAGTGCGAGTCTCTTAAATACATGAGAGTAATTAGAAATCCAAAGGACGAGAAAGACACTACTTGGGCTAGGTGTGACGTAGTCAGCCTAGTGGGGACTGACACCATTGACTGTGTCCTGAACCAAGTGGGTATAAGGTGGTGAAGGGAATGGGGCACGATTCATTAGAGCTGCTGAAGGGTTTCAGAATAATTTCTTCTGAGGTCAAACTATTGATCTTTCGATTAATTGGGGATCATGATGTACTACTAGGTGCCACTCATGATCGTTCTATAATTAGTTGATTATAGACGGCCAACATAAATCGAAAGCCTATTTAGTCACACGCACTACGAGTAATCCGAGGGATTTAAAATGAGTTGAAAATTAGATTTTTCGATCAAGAGAAATAAGTCGAATCTGAGTTAATCAGAGGCGCAATGGAAGCTAAAAATGGCTAAGTCTTTTGAAGGCTTTTTGGGCGAATTAAATGAGTTTAATTCGCGGCGGTTCGGGTTGGTTTTGGCCGACCAAAGAGGGTGTTAACCCCCCCTTTGGTGGCCGGCCAATAAAGAGGAGAAAACCAATTAATTTTGGTTTAATTAATAAAATGAATCTAGTGCGATTTATTTTATAAATTATGGATAAATAAATTTGTATAAAGAAATTTATATAAATAAAATTTATAGAAATTTATTCTTTTATGGAAGATTAAAATAATCCATGAATTGGTTTATTTTAATTTTATAAAATCAATTATGAATTGATTTTTCCATAATAAGAAAGTTTATAAATTTCTTATAAAAATTTATTTCATAATTTAAAGAGAAGAAGAATTAGTTTTATTATAAATTGGTTTATAATAAAGACTCGGTTTAAACGGAATAATTAATAAGAAAATTTATAAGATAAATTTCTTATAACTAATTCCGTTAATTCCGTTAATTCGGTTTAGAGGGAGACTTAGCAAAGGAGTTGCTACTATATAAAGGAACCAAAGGCTAGCCCTTATTCCAATCAATTAATCAAGAGATTAATTATTCTCTCCCTCTCTCTCTTAATCTCTCCTCTCCTCCTTCTCCCTCTCTTCCCTTAGGGCCGGCGCCCACCCATTCTTGGAGTCCTAGGGCCGGCGCCCACTTGGTGGCTTAGGGCTGGCGCAAACCTTCTTCCAAGGTGGTGGAGGCCGTGAGCTTCAAGAAGAAGAAGGAGAACCCGAACACGAAGAAGAAGAAGCGGATAGCGATTCCTCTCTTCCCGGAATTCGATTCCGTTACTTCGTTGGTTAGTTTTTCCATTATTTCTCTTGTCCTTCTAGTTGTGCCTTCCGAGAATCTAGTAGTTCTCGTCGGCACAAAACTCGTGACTTTGTGAAGTCATCCCGAAGAGAACTCGGCGTGGACGCGAATAGAGGCGGAGCTTCCAAGGGACGCTACGGTTGGATCTCGTCCCTTACTTCGAGATACGAGAGGTACTTGGTAAATTTGTTTACTTTTCCGCAAAGTTTTATTTTATAATTATGTCAACACAATGTTAGGTTGCATGCTAGATACGAAGTTGAAATAATTTAGGAAATTAGTTTATGCAAACTCTTCCGCTGCACAAAAAATTTTGAATTTTACGAACTCGTATCCTTGTCGACATGCACCCGGTCCCAACAAAACCTGCTCCAAGGAAACCCTCCATTGACTTCTCCTTGAGTGTTTGAATCCTTCCCTGTCACCTGCAGCTTGATCAGAGTATTAGAACAACATATCACTCAGTAAATCAAGAATCAGAAGTTAAGCGCAGAGAATCAGATACGTTCAGACGCGATCAGAGGGTCTGACAGTGCATTTTGAATTAAAGTGATCGGTCACCGGACCGATCAGAGAGCCTCCTGATCGGTCACCAGACCGATCAGGCTAGGTCCAGACCGATCAGGCTCCATCCTGATCGGTCCCCAACGCTCAATTAGAAATCGCGATTTCTTTGGGACTCTCCTGGATCGATCACCAGACCGATCCCAGGTTGTGGAGATCACCCGACCGATCCACCCCTTTATCGGGCAATTTCTGAACTTCGCAGTCCAGACCTCCTGATTGATCACCGGACCGATCAGGAAACCTCCTGATCGGTCACTAGACCGATCAGGTCGTGACCAGACCGATCAGGCTCCGTCTTGATCGATCATAGAGAGGAACCTGCGATGCTGGATCGTTCTCCAGAACGATCTGCACAGTGATCCTGATCGGTCACCAGACCGTCAGGAGCAGTTCAGCAAGGGAACTCAACCTCACTGTTTGCTCCCTGATCGGTCACTAGATCGATCAGGAGCAAAGTAATGGGTGAAACGCATACTCCCTGATCGGTCACCAGACCGATCAGTCATCGCTGGATCGGTCACCAGACCGATCCACGAAGGAGCACCGTGCCAACTCCCTGATCGGTCACCAGACCGATCCAGGGGCTCCAACCTAGCCCTCCAAGCTAGGGTTTCATCCACCTTAGCCCTCCAAGCTAAGGATTTTTCACCTAACCCTCCAAGTTGGGAATTTGCACCTAACCCTCCAAGTTAGGACTTTTCACCTAGCCCTCCAAGCTAGGACTTTTCACCCAACTCTTCCGGATTAGGTCTTTCCAAACCTAGCCCTCCAAGCTAGGACCTGACCCTCCAAGCCAGGACTTTTTCACCTAACTCTCCAAGATGGGAATTTTCACCTAACCCTCCAAGTTAGGACTTTTCACCTAGCACTCCAAGCTAGGACTTTTCACCCACCTCTTCCGAATTAGGACTTTTCACACACCTAGCCCTCCAAGCTAGGATTTTCAACACCTAATCCTCCAGGTTAGGATTTTCCAACACCTAGCCCTCCAAGCTAGGATTTTCCATACCTTGCCTGATCCCCGACCAGGACTTAATCATAATCATCATAATCAACCTAAACTAAAATCGATGTCAACACCAAAACAACAATCAGGGTCAGACTGCATCAACACGGAGGTCCAGATCGGCCGAGCTTCAACTTTGTTTTGTTCGGTTTGCATTTAATATTCTGTACTTAATTTGCTATACTTGTGATTGTATTGTTACATTGTAAGACGGGTTTTCTTCTCCTCCAGAAATTTCGGAAAGGAGACCAATAGTGGACTCACGCCGAGTACATAGGCCTTGGACGTACTGATCCTAGGGGTTGGGAACCAAGTAAATAAATCCCGCTGTGTCCCTGTCTTGCTTTTATTTCTATTTTATTTTTCGCTGTGCTACTAACTTTGATTTTAGAACGTTCGAAAGATTTACTAAATTTAACGAAAGATTTCAACGATCGATATTCACCCCCCCTCTATCGACGGCACCGGTCCTACAATTGGTATCAGAGCCGAGCCGCTCTTCACCGGACTAACCGCCGACGGAACAACGACGCCAGGAGTTGAGGGGGAGCCCAGGGGTGAATCAGGTATATTTTTGTTAAAATGTCTGTTTTTAAATTTCATATTACGTGTTTTAAGTGCAGAGAGAGAGAGGACACTATAAAAGTCAGTGCCCTACTCGTAAGACTCTATCTACACCACCGGCGGCAAAGGGGGCACCAGCGCTAGGAGTCCGGAAAAACAAAGATCACGTACGATGCTTCAAATGCGAGGAGTACGGACACTACAAAAATAAGTGTCCGGCAAAGGTACGTAAGATTTATGTTCCAAAAGTTTTACAAATTCCTGTAATGTCTTTTAATAATTTAGATAATTTTCCTGATAAGTTACAATTACTGCATAGTCAAGTAGATATTTTGAATGACAAGTTACAAAATGTGAATATGGCTAAAATGTTAGAAATAAATTGTTTAATCATTAATACCAATTCAATAATTGCTAAAATTAATTTTGATCTCAAATCTGGAATGAACTCTAATAATTTTAAGGATAAATCCGAATTCAAATTGGAAAATTCTTTAGATAATTACGAATTCAAATTTGAAAATCCGTTGTATAACTCTGAATTCGAATCTAATAATTCTAAAGATAACTCTGAAGTTAGTAGAATTAATCCAAAAATTAATCCAGAAATTAATTCTGAAAATCTTAAGGATAATCCAGAAATTAATTCTGAAAGTCTTAAGGATAATCCAGAAATTAATTCTGAAAATCTTAAGGATAATTTAGAGATTAATTTTGAATTTCTTGAAAATATTGAAGATGTGTCTGAGGATAATTCTGAGGATCAATTTGAAGATGAAATTCTCCTAGATAATAACTTAATCATAGATAATATTGAAGATTATTACAAAACCTTAATTAGTGGTCCAAATTACTCCATCTATGTTGAGGATATTGAAAGATCTAATGTTGAGGAAGAGATAAAATTTTCTAAGATTAGGGCCATAATCAATAAAAATTACAAAAATTCAAATAAAATGAAAATTATTAGAAAAACTTGAAAAGATAGACAAAGATGAAGAAGAAATTTTTGAAATAATGAAAATGATGAATTTAAACCCACAATTATTAATTAATCATTTCAACCTTAATTATTCAAATCTTAATTAATTCAAATAAACTCAAATTAATTCAAATAAACTCAAATTAATTCAAATAAAATAAAATTAAATTCAAATTAAATTAAATTCAAATTAAATTAAATTCAAACTAAATTAAATTAAATTCAAATTAAATTAAATTCAAATTAAATTAAATTAAAACTAAATTAAATTAAATTCAAATTAAATTAAATTCAAACTAAATCAAATTATATTAAATTAAATTAAATCTTTATTAAATTAAAATTAAATCTTAATTAAATTCAAATTAAACCTTAATTAAATCTTAATTAAATCAATTAAATCAATTTAATTCAAATAAAGTTAATTAATTCAATTTACTTCAAATTAATTCAACTTTAATTGATTCAAATTAATTCAAATCAATTCAATCTTAATTAATTCATTTTCAAATTAATTCAAACTTCAATAATTCTTAATTAACTTGAATCCAAAATAACTTAAACTCGAATTATACTAAAACTTTACCCAAACCGCAATAATTAATTTAATAAAATTAAATATGTCAAAGTGGGTTGGCATATTCGCGGGTTCACACGGCATGTATCAAATCGGGAATTTGATATATTTTTAGAAACTTAAATAAAATGATTTGAATTGTTTGACTCATGCATAATTGCGATGCCATGCATTTGCTACTTCTTTTAAATATATGACATGTCATTCATATTTAAATTTTATGCATATATTAGAACGGCTATAGGAAAAAGAATAATTGAAACTTGATCAACCTAGTATTAGGTGGCGGTGAGATGATAGTACATTAGGGATGCCTCTTCTAATAAGGTCAAGTATACACTACTTGGTTTCTTTAGACTGGTGAAACTAGCCGAAGCTACCGATCCAAGACCCAAACTAGTTAGACCAGAATTTTTCAAAAAGTAATTTTGAAAATGAAATTTCATTAAAAGGCTTTGACAAGGAAAGGGTTGATGATCCAATAAGGCTACGGCCAAAGAAGGCCTAGTGCCTCGCCAAGACCCTGGAGCCAATTTTTGAAACTCAAATTCAAGTTACTTCTTGTCAAATTCAAATCTAACACAAGCTTCAATTAAATCTTAGAGTTAATAATAAATCAAGAAAAATGATTCAAGCATCTCACAATACACCTATAAGGCAACCATGCTTGTTGTATTGATACATCTATAATGGGTGAGATATTAAGGACTAATGAATTGAAAAATATTTTTCAAAATTGGTTTTCAAAATTGTTAGAATATTCTTCCTAAAAATATATTTTAAAAATATTGCTTCAACATAATAATGTTTTTATGGAATTCATGCTTGTCTGATTAATTATATATATATTATACATTTTTCAAAAGTATATCTTTTCAAAAATTGTTTGACTCACTCAATTAGACACAAGTCTCTTAGGACAACACTAAAGTTCCTTAAGGCACTTAGATAGAGTCAAACGATGTTGGGTACAGGGAGAGTGGTTTACTCTTTTTCAAAAATTATCCTTGAAAAACCACTGTCTTTTAAAATGGTTTTCGAAAATCGGGCTTTAAACATTATTACTTACGTTTTTCGAAAACTATGTCGGATAAATTACCTTAATTTCAAAATATGCTTCAAAATTTCAAAATACATTCTAAAAGTGTGCTTTGTCTTGTTTGATTTTGATAAACCCTAAAGACACAGAGGAAGGTCTACTTCATAATCTACAAGGACTCCTAGGATGTGTCAAATTTAGGGGGAGTATGAATCAAACTTCTGAAAATAGTTTTTTTGTACAATTAATTATTTTGAAATTATCAGATAATTCATTTGATTTGAATCAAACCTTAAGACTCAGAGGAAGAGTACTTGTGGTCAACAAGCTTCCCAGGACTGGGTCAAGTTTAGGGGGAGATCAAGTTAAAAGAATTATTAAATATTTCAAATATTTTCATGTGCGGTATTTTCAAATCTTGCTAAAAACGTAAGTAGTCTTTCAAAATACTATTATTCTATTTGTCAGAATTTGTGTGACTTATGAAATTATTTTTGAAAAAAAATGTTTACTTGGGTTGGAGAATTTCCAGGACACTTAGGAAATGTCCTTGTAGTCAACAAGGTTTCCCAGGATGGTGTCAGACTGGATGATAAACCAAGTTAAGTAAAATATTGGGTCTTCAAAAGTTCACACATTTTTCAAAATATACTAGCATATATTTTCAAAAGTACTATCATTTTTTTTGGCAAAATTCTGTTAATATTTACTTGAGTTTGAAGAATTTCCAGGACACTTAGGAAAATGTCCTTGCAGTTAACAAGGTTTCCTAGGATTATGTCAGATTGGAAAAGAAACCTAGTCAAGTAAAATATTATGTTTCAAAAATTACTTAGATTTTTCAAAGTTTCATCTTTTTCAAAAATAGTTAGTACTTGCAAAATATGCATAATATTTATATTTTCCAAAATAGCATTCTTTCAAAAGTTATGCATTTTCCAAAAGTACTTATATTTTTCAAAAATTACAAAAGTACTTGCATTTTTTTAAAGATCATAATAATTTTCAAAGTACTTGTACTTTTCAAAGCGCATAGCATCTTTTTCAAAATATGCATTTTAAAAAAAAATGCAATATACCATTCAAAATACAATGCTTTCAAAAATTTTGCACTATGTATTTTCAAAAAGAACCAAAGGTTTTCATTGTTGGTACAAGTATTTTCTTGTTTTTTTTTATGTATGACAAAGGGGGAGAGGTGTGCTTAAGTTAGAAAAATTTTCTCCCAAAAATCAAAAATGTAGTTTCAAAACTTATATCATTTTTTCATTTTTGATCCCAAGGATGGTAAGTTAGCCCCTCAAACCAATCTAACTTAAGTTATTGTCAAACATCAAAAAGGGGGAGATTGTTGGTGCAAGGTGCATCAATAATGTTCTTCTTTAACTGTTTTAATGTTTGACAATACACTTAAGTCAGTGATACAATGAACAGACAAAGGGGAGCAAAGGAGAAGTGACCTAAGTTGAAGAAAAGTCCTAGTTAACCTAGGCATCGAAACCCTAAGACCTAGCGAAGGGCTGTTAGGCATCGAAACCCTAAGACCTAGCGAAGGGCTGCTGGGCACCTAGTGAAGGGCTGCTAGGCATCGAAACCCTAAGACCTGGCGAAGGGCTGCTGGGCACCTAGCGAAGGGCTGCTAGGAGTCTAAGACCTAGCGAAGGACTGCTAGGCACCAGACGAAGACTGCTTGGTAATGAAGACCTAGCGAAGGGCTGCTAGGCACCTAGCGAAGGGCTGCTAGGAGTCTAAGACCTAGCGAAGGACTGCTAGGCACCAGGCGAAGGATTGCTTGGTAATGAAGACCTAGCGAAGGGCTGCTAGGCACCTGGCGAAGGACTGCTAGGCTTTGAAGACCTGACCTAGGGTTTGGGCACAACGTCTTGGTCCGAGGGACTGAGCAACTTAGCTGAACGATGACTAAGGACAGGAGTAGAGACGGGTCAGGGTTTGGGCGTCTCGAGGTCCGGAGGTATCGAAAGCTAAGCAAAAGTCCACCCGAAGGGCTGGGTGGCAACCGTCTCCTGAAAGGAGTAGGTGAAAGGCGCGTTCTCGGGGGTGAGAACTTGCGTCGGTTCAACCTAGGGTTTCGTGGAGATCAGAAGTCCGAACCAAGTCCTTAAGGCTAATATTATATGTATATGTGCTTTGTATTTGTGTATCTTGCAGGTACCAAGATTGGAAGACAAAGCAGGCGGCTGGAGGCCCTGAAGCAGGGCGCCCCCATCAGTGGGGGCGCCCCCATGCATCCAGGGTGCCCCCAATGATGGGGGCGCCCAAGCTAAAGCAGAGAAAATGCAGTTTAAGTGTGGTAAGCAGAATAGGTGTCAAGCGGGGCGCCCGGGTTCAAAGCAGTTTTGTTGTTTCGAGTTCGAAACACAGATAAGCCTTCACGAGGGTGCCCGGGAGGTCCGGGGTGCCCTGGTCAAATGTTTTATCAGCTGCGGCGAGGTCGACGCGGGGATAAGGTTTGACCGAGTTTATCGGGGCGCCCCCGAAGTCCAGGGCGCCCCCAGGAGTGCTTTAAAAGGGGCTTCGACCCCTCTGCTACTAGAACAACTGCTACAAGCCATTCTGATCATTCTGACCGACGACAACGCGCTAAAGACGAGGCTCTACAACCGGGAGGCTCCAGGAGGAAGTGCGCGGCACTTCGGAGGTCCAGATCGGCCGAGCTTCAACTTTGTTTTGTTCGGTTTGCATTTAATATTCTGTACTTAATTTGCTATACTTGTGATTGTACTGTTACACTATAAGACAGGTTTTCTCCGCCTCCAGAAATTCTGGAAAGGAGACCAATAGTGGACTCACGCCGAGTACATAGGCCTTGGACGTACTGACCCTGGGGGGTTGGGAACCAAGTAAGTAAATCCCGCTGTGTCCCTGTCTTGCTTTTATTTCTATTTTATTTTCTGCTGTGCTACTAACTTTGATTTTAGAACGTTCGAATGATTTACGAAGTTTAACGAAAGATTTCAATGATCGATATTCACCCTCCCCTCTATCAACGGCACCGGGCCTACAATTACAACCCAAATAAAGCTAGAAATTGGGCCTAAATTGAACCTACAAAATTAACATATCCCTCTTACATAGACAAGAGACTTAACTGACTAGTTAAGCTCATCTAAGGCTTGAATTAGGTTGACTAAGCCGTATGACTTGCTCTTGGTCAAACCTTCTTCAATGGTAGCTTTGGCTTTCACATCTTCAATTAGCACATTAAGTACTTCTTTTATCTTTTTATCCTTAGCCCTTGTAATTGGGCCTCCTTTGATGCATAATGGATCAACAACATCTTCTAGAGTGGGTTGAGCATGATCCATATCGTTAGCTTGTTGGGAAACTTGTTCACTTCCTTGGACTCCATCATCTAGGATAGCCTATGAACAAGCGTACTTCTGTACGAGATTCCAACTTATCAACATCTCCCTTCAGCACATGTGCTGGACTACCCCAAATTTGAATATGTCTCAGACTAGGCTTACGCCTAGTCTACAATTTTGTGGGAGTAGATGGTACTGATTTAGATGGTACCAAGTTCAGAATGTACACTGTCATTTCCAGAGCATACCCCCAGAACAAATCCGGTAACTCAAAATAACTCATCATCGATCTAATCATCTCCATAAGAGTCCTATTCTTTCGCTCCGCCACACCGTTCTACTGGGGTGTACCAGGTGCGGACAACTGGGATTGAATCCCAGCCTTTGATAAGTAACTCCTAAACTCTCCCAAGAGGTACTCACCATCACGATTTGATCATAGTGTCTTGATACTTTTACCTTAACATTTCTCCACATCAGTCTTGAATTCTTTGAACCTATCAAAGCATTCAGACTTGTGGCGCATCAAGTAAATGTATCCATACCTTGAATAATTATCTATAAAAGAGACAAATATTCAAAGCCACCTCTAGTCTGGATAGATATAGGACCACTCAAATCAAAATGAACCAACTCTAACATATCTTTGGTTCTATACCCCTTGGCCTTAAAAGGCCTCTTAGTCATCTTACCTTCCAAGCAAGATTCACAAGTTGGGAAATCTTCCACCACCAATGAACCCAAAGGTCCATCGACTATCAACCTTTGAATTCTACTTAGGTTAATATGACCTAACCTTAGATGCCAAAGATACGTTTCGTTCATTTTCGAAGGTTCTTTTCTCTTATTATGATTAGAAGATGAGTTAATGATTTCTATTTGCATCGTAGGAGTTTTTGGTTCAAGAGTGTACAAATTGCCAACCAAAGCATAAGAACAGATAATCTATCTATTCCTTTTTATAACAACTCTGTCATTAAAAGAAATAGAATACTCATCCATAAATAATTTAGAAACTCAAAATAAGATTATTTTTAAATGAAGGTACATAAAGGCAATTTCTTAAAACCAAACATTTATTTTTCTCAAAAGATAAATAGACATCTCCCACTATAATAACCGCCACCTCCATAGCATTGCCCATGTTGACGGTAATCTCTCCCTCAGCTAGTCGTCTGGTTTCCTGGAACCTCTGTAATGAATTGCAGACATGATCAATGACTACGGTATCTACACACCAGGTACCGGTAGATAACACCGCTAAACTTAAATGAGAAAATCATGGATTTCTAGGCTAAGGTTCGTATTAATATCTCCAGGTCCCTCGGAAAATTATCTAGACATGATCAATATTTTAAAAAAAATATTGAGAAAATTTTCCGGGTTGTTACAATCCCCCATACCTCGTGAATGTTCGTCCTCGAACTTAGAAGAGCTCCGGGTACTTGCGTCTCATCTCGTCCTCGCGTTCCTTGGTAGCTTCCTCGAACCGTTGACTTTGCCATAGGACCTTAACTAAGGGTACCTCCTTATTCCTTAGCTTTTTGACTTCCCGATCCAAGATCTGGATAGGTCTACTTTCGTAACTTAGGTCCTCCTGAACTTGTACTGTCTGTGGCTCAATCACTTGATCCATATTTGGGATACACTTTTTAAGCATTGACACATGGAACACGTTATGGATAGCCGACATCCCTGGAGGCAGCTCTAGCTCATAAGCCACCTTATCGACTCTTTTCAGGATCAGGTACGGCCCCACATAACGCGGACTTAGTTTTCCTTTCTTCCCAAATCTTATCACTCCTTTCATAGGAGCCACTTTGAGGAACACCAAATCTCCAACATTAAATTCCAGTGGTCTACGCCGGACATCTACATAACTTTTCTGCCGGCTCTGAGCAGCTTCTATCCGTTGTCGTATCTTCTGTATAGCTCGGGTGGTGCTGTCGATGACATCCGTTGTGAACCCCATTTCCTTCTTTTCACCACCTTCGTACCAATAGATCGGAGACCTACATCTCTTCCCGTACAAAGCTTCATAAGGTGCCATTACGATAGTAGTGTAGGATCAGATGCACGTGAGAGGGGGGTGAATCACGTGTGTTTTAAAAAAAATTAGATCGCTTTAAAAAGCGTGCACAGCGGAAACGAAAGAAACGAAAAACGAACACACAAACACGAACGAGTTTTACTTCGTTCGGAGCCTTCGGCGACTCCTACTCGAAGGCCCAGGTCCCTCGGACCTTTCCGTTGGGCAATCCACTAGAACTCTCTACCGGTAAACCCCGATAGAGTAGGCGAGTACAAAAGAATTGATAGTGTGACAACCCCACACTTTCAAGTAATTAAATGTAATAAAATATATATTAAAAAATTAAGTTCTTCTTTTTACCGACGTCCGGAGTAGGTCGACTCTTTCGGGGCAGCAGGACGTCGTCGGCTCGAAGTGAAGCGTTTCCGGAGCAAGGCGCGAGCGTAGAAGAACTTTGAGGTGTTGGAAGAAGTGTTGTTCGAAGCATGGGGTCGAGGGCCCTTTATATAGGGCCTGGGGGCGCCCGGGACGTCCGGGGCGCCCCCCACGTGGCCTCTGATCCGCAGGGCTCTCGGTCGCGTCTGATCCTATGGATCCGCTTTGACCGGGGCGCCCGGAGCGCTCGGGGCGCCCGGATTGACCGGGTCAAAGTTCTATCTCCTTGGCTTCGCGGTGTTTAGGTTCGAGGTGTGTGCATGGGGGCGCCTGCAGCACAGGGGGCGCCCGGGAGCAGCGGGGGCGCCCGGAAGCACAGGGGCGCCCGCAGCTTGTACTGTCGAGGCGCACTTTGTGATTGTGTGTTTGGTGTTCACCTTGGGGGCGCCCGGAGTGAGGGGCGCCCGGGACACTCCGGGCGCCCTGGTCAGCAGTTGCCTCACTCCTTTGAGGCACTCTGAGCTGCAGACTCACGTTCCTTCGGTCCTGCATCCAGGGTTAGTCCAAAACACAATAACATAATAAATTATTAGATTTATACAACTTTAGCTGTCTTGGTTCTGACTTTGGTCTCCAAAATGGAGCCCTAGGTCGAACCGACGCCTGCTGTTCCCTCGATGGGGGAACGCGTCCTCACTGGTTTGCTCCTCCAGTGACTTACCTCACTTACCCTTTGTGCAGCTTTACTTGACTTCTTGACCCACCAGGACTTCCTGCCAAGGCTCAACCACCCTGGTCTTCCTGCCAAGTCTCAACCAACTTGGTCTTCAGCCAGTTGTCAGGTCCCGCGGACCCAACTGGACTTTCTGCCAGGACTCAACCATCCTGGACTTCAGCCTGGTGTCTGGTCCTAAGTCTTTCAACCCTGCACACTTAGTAAAGAGGTTAAACACCAACAACCCTATCTTTAACCACTTTGTTATACATCAAAACCCGAGTTTGACCGTTAGTGCAAACTGCACCAACAATCTCCCCCTTTTTGATGTATTGACAACTCAGGTTAAAGTTAGAGAAAACAGCAGATATGAACTTGCATAAACATGCAAACAATATAACACAAGCATAGGTATGAAAGTTGCAGCACACAAGAAAGCAGAGATAAATAAATGTGAAATAAGCATGCTGTTTGCAATTTTCTAACCCTTTTACCCTACTCTCCCCCTTTGTCATTCATCAAAAAAAATATAAGCATAACAAGTTTAAGGGAGTAGAAATATAGGCTAAGTGTTAGAAATAAACTAGTCTTAAATCTATTTACTTAGCTCACAACAAAAAAATTTTCTTTCAAAAGATTTTTTTTTGAAAATATAATATCAATCTTAAAAAAATGTTTTTAGGGATTAGCTGGAACTCCCTCTCAATCTTTATCAACTTTTATCAAAATTTTCAAATGTGTTTTGTCAAAAATGACATTTTGAAAAAGTATTTTGACCTCAGCTCCCCCTGGACCAAGTAATGATTGTGGTCCCTTTCATGTGTCTAACTCTAGTTACTGACTAACTATCTAGATGATAGTAGTGTTCACTGGGTTAGTCAAGTCAAGTAATAATGTCTAGCTCAGATTTTAGTGCAAGACTACTTGACTTGATCACTGTAATGTTGGTATTTACGCCCAGACTTACTGTGATGCACTGACTTAAGCATTCGGAAGTCCAGGCAGTGTCCTATGCATCTCACAACCGTTCTATGTTTTTGCAAACACAAACAAGTTAATCTTAATGTGTTTTGTGAGATGCGGCTACCTAAATCTATAGGTTCATGCAATTCTAGGGGTCAAGCTTAGGCTAAATCTGCCAGTTTTGAAAATCAAATTTTGAAAGACAATAAAGTTCTTGAAAACCAAGTTTGAAAAGTCCGTGTTTAAGTTAAATTTTGAAAGACAATAAACTTTGAAAAATAAGTTTGAAAAATCCATGTTTTTAAACTCACAAGCTTAATTAGTTAAACCAAAAGTCAACTTAAGCTTATCAGGTCAGTCCTAGTCTATAACACACATTCCTATTAACCTTCTTAAGTTGCTAAATTCAGATTCAGGAAGTGGTTTGGTAAATATATCAGCTAGGTTAGACTTAGATTCAACATGGTTAAGTTCAATTTCTTCTTTATTTACATGATCTCTGACAAAATGGTGTTTGATTTCTATATGTTTGGTCCTAGAGTGGTGGATTGGGTTTTTGGTTAAATTGATTGAACTTAGGTTATCTATAAAAATTTTGACTTGTTTAAAATCTAAGTGAAGGTCCTTTAGGGTATGCATCATCCAGAGTAGTTGGGCTACACACTCACCCATGGCTATGTACTCAGCTTCAGTGGTGGATAGGGCAACACAGTGTTGTTTTCTACTAAACCAACTAACTAGTGAGGGTCCTAGAAGTTGGCATCCACCACTGGTACTTTTTCTATCTAATTTACAGCCAGCATAATCTGAGTCAGAATATCCAATAAGCTCAAACTGGGCTGTTCTAGGGTACCAAATTCCTAATCTTTCTGTTCCTTTAAGGTACCTAAATATTCTTTTAACTAGGGTTAGGTGTGACTCCTTAGCACATGTTTGATACCTAGCACACATACTAACTGCAAAAAGAATATCAGGTCGACTTGCAGTTAAGTAAAGTAGGCTTCCTATAGCACTTCTATAGTACTTAAGGTCAACAGGTTTGCCTTTTGGGTCACTATCTATAGTTTGATTGGTAGCCATTGGTGTCTTAATCTCTTTTGTATTATCCATTCCAAATTTTCTAAGTAGTTCTTTTGTGTATTTTTGTTGATAGACAAAAGTACTCTCACTGGTCTGTTTTATTTGTAGTCCTAAAAAGAAAGTTAATTGACCTACTAAACTCATTTCAAATTCAGTTTCCATTATCGTTGTGAAATCTTGTAAAAAGTCTGAGTTAGTTGAGCCAAATACTATATCATCTACGTATACTTGGGCTACAAAAATATCATTTTTTAGGGTTTTAACAAATAATGTTGGATCAATTTTGCCTTGGTTAAAACCTTTTGAAACTAAGTAGTTAGACAGTCTTTCATACCAGGCCCTAGGTGCTTGCTTAAGTCCATATAGGGCTTTCTTAAGTCTAAAGACATAGTCAGGATGTTCTAGGCTTTCAAAATCAGGGGGTTGACCTACATAAACCTCTTCTTTAATTAGGCCATTTAGGAAGGCTGACTTAACATCCATTTGATAAAGCTTAAATCCCTTATGGGCTGCATAACATAAGAGCATTCTAATGGATTCAAGTCTAGCTACAGGGGCATAGGTTTCATCATAATCAAGACCTTCTACTTGGCTAAACCCCTTTGCTACTAGCCTAGCCTTATTTCTTACTGTTTCACCTTGTTCATTAAATTTATTTCGAAAAACCCATTTGGTTTCAATAAACTTTTTGTTTTTAGGTAAGGGTACTAAATCCCAGACTTGACTACGTTCAAATTGAGCTAACTCTTCTTGCATGGCAATGATCCAATCAGGGTCAAGTAAGGATTCTTCTATAGACTTAGGTTCAATTTTGGAAATCAGAGCTATCTGACTAAGATTTCTAAAGGCTGATCTGGTCTGAACCCTTAGTTCTGGATCACCTATGATTTGATCAGTTGGGTGGGCTGAGCTAACTCGAACAGTTCTGGGTTGGTTAGGTTCAGTTTCAGGTGTGGGTTCAGTTAGATCATCGTTATGGTCCTCAATTGGCCTTTCATCAGGGTTAGTACTGGATCTGACAAAGTCAATTGGTTGGTAGGTGGTTTGATCAGAGTTATTTGGGTCAGATTTTTCATCAAATTTTACATTTGTAGTTTCTTCAATTTTTAGGGTAATTTTGTTATAAACTCTATAGGCTCTACTGGTAAGGGAATAACCTACAAAGATACCTTCCTCAACCTTAGAAGTAAATTTTCCTAAGTGTTCTCTAGTATTTAAGATATAGACTTTACATCCAAATACTTTAAGGTATTTAATGTTAGGTTGTTTGTTATAATAGATTTCAAAGGAGGTCTTTCCTAGGTTTTTAATTAGAGTTATTCTATTTTGTACATAACAAGCTGTACTAACAGCCTCAGCCCAAAGGTATTTAGGTGAGTTGTATTCATTTAGCATTGTTCTAGCTGCTTCTTGTAGTGTTCTATTTTTTCTTTCTACAACTCCATTTTGTTGAGGTGTTTTAGGGCAAGAGAATTCGTGATGGTAGCCATTTTCTAGACAAAATTGATTAAATTTGTAATTTTTGAATTCTCCGCCATTATCGCTCCTAAGTCTTTTGATTTTAACCCCTTTTTCATTTTCTGTTAATTTACAAAATTGAGTGAGTGTATCAAAAGTTTCATCTTTATTTTTTAAGAATTTTACCCAGGTAAATCTTGAATAGTCATCTATAATTACTAGGCAGTATAGGTTCCCATTAATTGATTTAACCCCATGTGAGTCAAATAGGTCTAGGTGAATTAATTCCAGAATTGACTTGGTTTGAGTTTGATTAGTTGGTTTGTGGGTTGACCTAGTTTGTTTTCCTTGTTGACAAGCATTACATAAGGTTAACTCAAGGTTAGATAACTTTGGTAGGCCTCTAACTAAACCATTTAGTTTAGGTAGTTTTCTGAAGTGAGTGTGTGAAAGTCTCCTATGCCAGAGCCAAGTCTCATCCTTATGGGTTAAGAGGCAGTTTTCTAAGGGACAGGTTAACTTAATTTCATAAATGTTATTGTGCCTAAGTCCTCTAAGTGTGATGTTTGGGTTGTCATTGTGTTTGATCAGACATTCATTGGATAGGAACCTAACCTTATAACCAGTGTCACACAATTGGCTAATGCTTAGTAAATTGAAGTTGAAATTTTCAACAAGTAATACATTTGTTATTATGAAATCAGACTCAAGTTCAATATTGCCTAGGCCAATTACCTTAAGTTTACCGTTGTTTCCAAAAGCCACGGTCCCTAGTCTTTTGTACTTGAGTTCTGTAAATTTGGTGGGATCCCCAGTCATGTGTCTGGAGCATCCACTGTCAATGATCCATTTGTTTTCCTACAGTTAAGTAAAAGGTTTAGACCTTAGGTTAAGTTTTTGAATTTTTTTTTTAAAAATTAAGAAGATTTAAAAACTTTAGTTTGAATTTTAAATTTGAGTTATGTTAATTTTGATTTTGAATTTGATTTTTATTTTTGAATTTTAATTTTTGAATTTGAATTTGAATTTTAATTTTTGAGTTTGAATTTTATTTTTTGAATTTGAATTTTAATTTTAATTTTTGAATTTGAATTTGAATTTTTGAATTTGAATTTTATTTTTTGAATTTGAATTTGACTTTTAATTTTTGAATTTGAATTTTATTTGAATTTGAATTTTATTTTTTGAATTTGAATTTGAATTTTATTTTTTGAATTTAAATTTTAATTTTTGAATTTGAATTTGAATTTGAATTTTTGAATTTGAATTTTATTTTTTGAATTTGAATTTGACTTTTAATTTTTGAATTTGAATTTTATTTTTTGAATTTGAATTTTGACTTTTAATTTTTGAATTTGAATTTTATTTTTTGAATTTGAATTTGAATTTTAGTTTGAAAGTTGAGTTATCAATCAATAATTTGAATTTGGTTATCCTTATTCATCTCACTCGGTCTAAGTCATCAATCAAGGGAGTCCTATGATTTTGTGAGATGATTTTGAGTTTGATTGGAAAAGTTAACTTGACCTTGTGTTAGATCCAAGTTTAATAAGTAGTAATTTAAAAGTACACTTCAATAATTGGCTTCCAGGCTATGGCGAGGCACAGTGGCCTTCTTTGGCCGAAGCCTTATTGGAGCAACAACCATTTTCTAGGCAAAGCCGCTTAAAGAAGTTGGACTTTTAACTTACTCATTGAAGACCCTGGTACTAAATAGTACAAGAGTCAAATTAACTTTGAAGCTAGTCCTAAGTGCCCACCTGGGCAAAGGCTGATTTTGAGGTGTCAACTAGTTTGGAGCCTCCCCCTAAATTGTAGACTGGGTGTCTAGGGTCAATGTAATGGATGTCCCTTTTTGGGACATAAAATTGATTCTGACCTACTTGCTTTGTTAGATAAGCTTTCGGAACCCACGCTTTTCGTTGATTTTTGCGGGGGTGGATAAAGGAGATAAAGGATCTTTGGTTCGATCTTGATTTATATCCTATCCCAGATTTGTTGTACATGCCCTTTTGTGATCCAAGAATAAGGTCAAGGTTCTTGGATCGGGTTGTGAAAGTTGCTAGTAGATTCTTAAGTTTTAGGACTTCGCCCTTTAGGGTTGAGTTTTCAGTTTCAAGCTCAATTAATTTTTGATTTTGAGTTTGTTCAGTTAATGTTCTGGTATTAATTAATTGCTCCTTAAGGTCTTGATTTTCCTTTAGGAGCTGGTCATTTCTAGATTCAGATGCAAGCAATTTTTTATTTAAGACAGAAATAATTTTAAAGAACTTTTCATTCACTGAATCTAAATATACCTTAGTAGAGCCGTCTGCAAATAGTCTGATCTCTTGGCTCGACTCGTATTCGGAATCCTCGTCTTGCTCCGAGTCCGATTCTGGTCCGGTTGTCATCAGTGCGAGGTAGCTTGCGTTCTTCGGTTGTTCATCGTCGGAATCGTCCGAGCTTTCATCCCACGTGGCTTGAAGAGCCTTCTTCTTTTTGTTCTTAGTGGGTTGGTCCTCCTTCTTGTAAGGGCATTCATGTTTGAAGTGCCCTTTTCTGTTACAGCCGAAGCAGATCATTTTGCTTTTACCTTCAGTGCTGGAGGGCTTCATTACCTTTTGAATATCTTTCTTTGAAAATTTGTTCTTCCTTCTGGTGAACATTTTTCTTACCAAGTTCACCAGTTGTTCTTCTTCATCTGAGTCAGAGTCTGACTCATCTTCAGGTTCTTCTTGAATTTTTCTCTTTGATTTGGCTTCTTTTGGTGAACCTGCAAATAAAGCTAGCCCTTTCTCGACCTTGGCGTTAGTTTGCTCATGCAGCTCTAATTCACAAAATAGTTCATCCAGATTAATTTTTGAAAGGTTCCTAGAAATTTTATAGGCATCTATAATAGATGCCCATAGTGAATTTCTAGGGAACGCATTTAACGCATACCTTATGATGTCCCGGTTCTCCTGTTTGTGCCCGATCATGTGCAGTCCATTCAATATGTTCTTAATCCGGGCGTGGAGTTGACTTGCTGATTCTCCTTCCTGCATTTTTATGTTAAATAACTTATTCAATAACAGATCTCTCTTTGTTACCTTTGCATCAGAAGTGCCTTCATGTAATTCTGTTAATTTGTCCCATAGCTCCTTCGCCGAGTCGGTTGGTCCAATTCTGTTTAGCTCCTCTTTGGTAAGTCCGCACTGGAGGGTGTTTTGAGCTTTGAACTCGGTCTGAGCCTTTTTCTTCATCTCCGGGTTCCATCTGTCGGGCTTCAGTGGAGCATTATTTCCCTCATCCATTGGTGGTGTGTAGCCTGTTTGAATTGCGAACCACTGATCCATGTCGATCTTCAGATAAACCTCCATCCTTCTCTTCAAGTAGGGAAAGTCTTCCCCATTAAAGAGGGGAGGGCGGGCAGTGCTATAGCCTTCACCTTGAGCCATCTGAAATAGACCATACAAAAACTTGTCCCAAGACTAGGTCTTGGATTAGTAGTGTGGTAGGAAAAGGAGAAGAGAGAGAAAGAGCGACTCGAAATGGTGTTGCACCAAATTCGAGTAAAATCAAACGAACGAAAAAAAAAATAATCCAAATTTAGGCAACAATACCTAATTTAGATCATGTGTAGCGAAAAACCAAAAATCGAAAAAGGAACTGGATTTCCCCCGGCTCTTATGGTGGTTGCACCGATACAGAGCGTACCAGGCTCTGATACCACTTGTAGGATCAGATGCACGTGAGAGGGGGGGTGAATCACGTGCGTTTTAAAAAAAAAATTAGAGCGCTTTAAAAAGCGTGCACAGCGGAAACGAAAGAAACGAAAAACGAACACACAAACACGAACGAGTTTTACTTCGTTCCGAGCCTTCGGCGACTCCTACTCGAAGGCCCAGGTCCCTCGGACCTTTCCGTTGGGCAATCCACTAGAACTCTCTACCGGTAAACCCCGATAGAGTAGGCGAGTACAAAAGAATTGAAAGTGTGACAACCCCACACTTTCAAGTAATTAAATGCAATAAAATATATATTAAAAAATTAAGTTCTTCTTTTTATCGACGTCCGGAGTAGGTCAACTCTTTCGGGGCAGCAGGACGTCGTCGGCTAGAAGTGAAGCGTTTCCGGAGCAAGGCGCGAGCGTAGAAGAACTTTGAGGTGTTGGAAGAAGTGTTGTTCGAAGCATGGGGTCGAGGGCCCTTTATATAGGGCCAGGGGGCGCCCGGGACGTCCGGGGCGCCCCCCATGTGGCCTCTGATCCGCAGGGCTCTCGGTCGCGTCTGATCCTCTGGATCCACTTTGACCGGGGCGCCCGGAGTGCTCGGGGCGCCCGGATTGACCGGGTCAAAGATCTATCTCCTTGGCTTCGCGGTGTTTAGGTTCGAGGTGTGCGCATGGGGGCGCCCGCAGCGCAGGGGGCGCCCGGGAGCAGCGGGGGCGCCCGGAAGCACAGGGGCGCCCGCAGCTTGTACTGTCGAGGCGCACTTTGTGATTGTGTGTTTTGTGTTCACCTTGGGGGCGCCCGGGACACTCCGGGCGCCCTGGTCAGCAGTTGCCTCACTCCTTTGAGGCACTCTGAGCTGCAGACTCACGTTCCATCGGTCCTGCATCCAGGGTTAGTCCAAAACACAATCACATAATAAATTATTAGATTTATACAGCCTTAGCTGTCTTGGTTCTGACTTTGGTCTCCAAAATGGAGCCCTAGGTCGAACCGACGCCTGCTGTTTCCTCGATGGGGAACGCGTCCTCACTGGTTCGCTCCTCCAGTGACTTACCTCACTTACCCTTTGTGCAGCTTTACTTGACTTCTTGACCCACCAAGACTTCCTGCCAAGGCTCAACCACCCTGGTCTTCCTGCCAAGTCTCAACCAACTTGGTCTTCAGCCAGTTGTCAGGTCCCGCGGACCCAACTGGACTTCCCGCCAGGACTCAACCATCCTGGACTTCAGCCTGGTGTCTGGTCCTAAGTCTTTCAACCCTGCACACTTAGTAAAGAGCTTAAACACCAACAACCCTAACTTTAACCACTTTGTCATACATCAAAACCCGAGTTTGACCGTTAGTGCAAACTGCACCAACAAGTAGCTTGGTAGCTATTGTTGTAAGCGAATTCCGCTAAACATAGATATCGACACCAGCTCCCTTTGAAATCCAAGGCACAAGCTCGCAACATGTCCTCTAGTACTTGATTCACTCGTTCAGTTTGCCCGTCAGTCTAAGGGTGAAAGGCGGTGCTAAATCGTAATTTAGTGCCGAGAGACTTCTGAACACACTCCCAAAAATGCGAGGTAAAGTGACCATCCTTATCTAAGATGACGGTCTTGGGAACTCTATGAAGTCTGATTATCTCCTTAACATACAGTTGGGCTAATGTCATTAATAACTCCATGATATGCATATATCATAATGATATACTTATTTTAATTATGGTTAAACCTAATAATAGTATGCTTCCGAAGTATTAGTTCTCAACCTGAGTTACGAATTATATTAGTTGTATGGTTATTATAGGATAGGTGAATAACTTAAGGTAATCTTATATATTATATATAAGATAACAGTGAAAATATTCATTGATAATACGAATATTTTTAATTAGTATGAAAATATAATGGACCCATAATCTATAATAAGCGTTAATATAATGAGGACCCTACCCTATGTGTACCAACCTAAGTTATATCATATGACCTATACCATTAATTATATCAGTATTGGTATCATGGAACTAATGCTATACGCTAACATAGGTGAGAGTGTTATAATTTTATGTATATAAGCTATCAGAAAATTTTCTACATGCGACTATATTATAGATTATACATAATATTATAAATTATTATTATGATTATTATTATTTTTGTTTTTTACACAAATTTATTTATCAAATCTTATAAGTCTATATACAAAAACTACCCGAACTCAGTGAACTAGATGGGCTGCCATCATGCCCATAATGAAAAATATCATAGCGGTGACTATCACCCCCTCGTTCATCTCCCCTCGGCCCGCCTCAGGATCTTCTACCGTTTCCATCGGATCCTCCTCTTCTATCTCGGGAACCTCCTCGGCCATTTCGGGATCCTCCTCAAGCATTCCGGGGTCTTCCTCAAACATCTCTCCCTCGAGCATCTCGGGGTCTTCCTCGATCATCTCCGAATCTTCCTCGATCATCTCAGGATCCTCCTCATACATCTCGGGATCTTCCTCAGAGTCCCCCAGATCCTCCGGAAACTCATGGTGAAGAAGTTGCCTACATAGTTTCGTATATGAGATACGACATTCATGCTGCCCCCAGATCTGATAAGCAACCTCTCTCGCACGATTGGGCAATGAGCGAAGCAGAGCTCCAATCCTATGGTCATCCATGATTGGAAACCCTTCCTGCTCGAGTTTCCAGAATAGCCGGTCCAACTTCCCCATATTGCCTTGGATCCCAAGGACCGGACTATACTCCACCTCTTCTATTTGCTCCATCAACTCACGACTCCGCCCATGGTAACGACTCGTGGTGCCGATCTCATGCAACATCTAGAATTTTCTACCCGCATATCCAATTCTAAAGTATTTGATTTCATAAGAATAAGGTGAAGTACCGTTCATATTCCATATTCTTGAGGTACTTGCTATCATAAGGTACCATTCATGCTTGCATATTCTAGGATTATAACCTATCATCCATACTTGCTTGTGTCATGAACAGTATACTAAAAGTACTTACTATCATAAAATATGTAGAGAGGTACTTACTTGGAAGCGGCAGGAAGAAGGCTTGATGTGTGTGTAGTGAGATGACAATTGGCTCTGATACCAACCTGTAACGCCCGTTTTTTTTTTGCAAAGCGGCGTTACGTTAACATACATAGGGGCATGTGAATATCGTAATATAGCGGAATAATTTAAACTTACACATACATGCACCTAACTACCATTCCTAACATAATGGCATGGGAACTTAGCATATTAACATCATACTTAACATTATGTCATAAATCATACTTAACATTATGTCATAAAGTCACATAGGTCATCCATTAAGCACATAAGTAGCAAATGTAAAGTTTTAGCATAAGACTTGTAAATATATCTTTTCTTGGCCAAGTCACTACCACACACACATTCCTGCCCCTCCTGCTGCTTCCTCATCGTCCTCCTACTTGATCTGCGGTATAAGGAAAATAAGACTATAAGCACATAGGCTTAGTAAGACTCTTTCCTACTCACTAAAACCATTCATCACATAATCATAAGCACATGAAACATTAACATAACTTGGTGCTTTACATAGGATATAAGCATCTAAAATCATTTAGCATGACATAGTTCTTACGTAGTACATGAACATAAAATACACTTAACATGGCATGATACATGGCATAAACATAAACATAAATATACTTAACATGGCATGATTTCTAACATAGCATATGGGCATCTTCTTAACATAAGCATAAACATAAGACGTTTACTATCATGCATAATTCTTATCATGAAACATAAGCATAAAACATTACTATCATGGCATTATGCATAACATGAATGAATGCATGAGTCAAATGCATATACATAAGGATGCTTAACTTTTAAAATCATACTTTTAAATACTTAAACATAATCATCACATCATTGGGGTCCCCGGCTTGTACCACATACATACATCATGTGCGCGCATCCCTAAGTAAATACGAGGTAGCTAGTCTCGACCTACTAGGGTAAGGACAGCTACAGTAGTCCCAGAACCGTGGACAGCATAGTCAGTAGTCCAGAACCGGGGCGTTCTTAAGGTGCCCATCCCTGTTGGACAGCTTCGGTAGTCCCAAAACTGTGGACAGCATAGTCGGTAGTCCAGAACTGGGGCGTTCTTAAGGTGCCCATCCCTTGGACCCATACTTCGGTCCGGTACAAGCCCATTCATAAAGTAAAATAACTTTACATGCTTCATCATTCATAAGACATTCATAGCATACTTAGACATAACATAGCATTGTTACATGAAGCATGACATAAAGCATACTTGACCTTTCATTGTTCATACATAATGCATAGCATCATTATGCCTTAAAGGCATAAGCATTATCTTCATTCATAAAATATGGCATGCTTACATAAAACATCATTCTTGTTCATAGTGCTTGCATTAACTTCATTCATAAAACATGACATGCTTACATAAAACATCATTCTTGTTCATAGCGCTTGCATGATCATGGCATATAAGGTAAGCATTGCATTATATTCATAGAACATGACATGTTTACATAGACCATCATCCTATTCCATAGAGCTTGCATGATCATGATACATGAGGTAAGCATTGCATTTCGTGCATAAGCATAGTATCTATCACAAGCATGCATAGGTAGGACTTCTATAAATATGCTACATACTATCTAAGTGCATGACATAGAACATAAGACATTCATGAATAAACCCTATTAAGCATGGCATCTAACATAAACATACCAAACATGAAACATAGTAGTTAAGGTTAGGGTTATAGGTAATATAATTTCTACCACATGGTTGAACCTTTATATATACATCATAATAAGCCATAAACCATCATTCTTAAAACCCTAACTCCGCCTAAACCCCATTTAATTTGCTTGGCCGAAACTTGTAAGGAAGGGGTTCCATCATTCAAATGACATGTAAGGTAGCATAGGGATAAGGAAAAACCATACATTACCTATAAGGCCATAGGAAGCTATTTGGGCTCATGTTTAGGGTTAACCCTAACTTTTAGCCCTACTTCTTAGGGTTGGCCGAAACTTGCAAGGCCATGGGTATATGAAAAAATTTCATAAAATTCCCAATTAATCATTTAACACCAACCATACCATACCATAGGAGCCTTTGGAACCCATACTTGAAGTAACCCTAACTCCTTGCCCCAATACCCATCTTGGCCGAAACTTGTAGGGTTGCAAGACCTTGTGAAAATTCACATAAATCACCTTCAACCTCCCCTTGTATCATGTGGATACACAAGGTACATACTTGAAGGGTTAAGTCCAATCCTAACCATGGAATCATGGTGATGGTCCCAAACCCTAAAGGGTCTTAGGGTACTCCAAAAATTCTCCAAAATTATATTTATTCTATATTCATCATGATAACACATTAGAAAGCATGAGGGAGCTTTTTAACATCACCTTGGACCCAAAACCTATGGTGGCCGAAAGTTATAGGGTTAGGGTTCATGGTTTTTTTTTTCAACACAAAATCCCAAACAAAACTTCATATTATGATAAACTTCAAGGAGAACTATTATACCACAGGTGAGGGAGTCTTACTTTGGTTTATCTTGGTTATAAACCTTAGATAGGGAAGAGGATGAAGATCTTGTTGTCTCTTGACCACCCCTAGCCTTGGTAACCTTGTAAGTAGCCCCTAGATCTTGAAGATGAAGCCTTCTTGTGAAGCTTCTCCAAAGGGAAAACCCCCTTATGGGTTTCGGCTAGAGAGAGGAAGAAGAAGGAGAGGAGAGACTTGGTGGATGAAGAGAAGAGGAATGACTTATCTTAAGAGTTAAGTTGTCATCTCTCTCATTTATACACAATGAAGAGGGGCAAGTGAAGAGACATGGTGTCTCCTCTCATGGTGACTTTTCACTTCCTTTAGCCTTAACAAAAATCCACTTCATTCCCTCATAGCACTCCCTTGCTAGGTGGATTGGTTAGTGCATGCATGGTGGTACAATAGGTCTAAGGTTCAATCCTTGGTGGATGCACTAATTTTTTTTATTTTTCTTTATTATTTTCGAAAATTCCCTTAAAACTCACCCATAATCATGCTAATATTCTTCATTAAAACCCATTTATATTTATATTAAATTTTACCCAAAATCCACTAATAACCATGGTACTAGAAAAGCCCATATAAAACTCATTAGTACTTAGTTTCTCAATTTAAATGAGAAAATCATGGATTTCTAGGCTAAGATTCGTACTAATATCTCCAGGTCTCCCAAAAAATTATCTAGACATGATCAATATTTTAAAGAAAATATTGAGAAAATTTTCCGGGTTGTTACATTCCGGGCGCCCAACCCAACTGCTGCCTCACTCCTTTGAGGCTTTCTGAGCTGCAGACACTCGTTCCTTCGGTCCTGCATCCAGGGTTAGTACCAAACAAGATAAAGCAACAATGTTAGTGATTCTTACAGCCGTAGCTGTCTTGGTTCTGACTTTGGGTCTCCAAAATGGAGCCCTAGGTCGAACTGACGCCTACTGTTCCCTCGACGGGGAACGCGTCCTCACCTACTCCTCTCAGGAGAATTTACCTGTTGCCAACCGGCTCCTCCGGTTGGACTTTTGTCTAGCAGTCCTTCGCCAGGTCTTCAGTACCAAGCAATTCTTCGCCTGGTGCCCAACAGTCCTTCGCTAGGTCTTCGTGTCCTGGCATTCCTTCGCCATGTGCCTAGCAGTCCTTCGCTAGGGCTTTGTATCCTGGTATTCCTTCGCCAGGTGTCTAGCAGTCCTTCGCTAGGGCTTTGTATCCTGGCATTCCTTCGCCAGGTGCCTAGTAGTCCTTTGCTAGGGCTTTGTATCCTGGCATTCCTTCGCCAGGTACCTAGCAGTCCTTCGCTAGGGCTTTGTATGCTGCACACTTAATGAGTATGTTAGATAAACATTACCTCTTAACTTTTGAACCCTTTGCCATTATCAAAACACAGGTTCGACTTGGGTGCTGTCTGCACCAACAGAAGGGTCCTCCAAGGGCAAAGGCTCTTCATCATCTGCACCCCCTTCAAGATCTCCACCACCTCCACATACCAGATTTCAAAATATTCATTATGCACTAGCCTTTCAATGGCACATTTTCAAACTCATGCCATGTCGAATTGTGGACTAAACCTTCATTTACGAACATTGTCCGACAGTACGGTAAATCATTGAACACTATGAACTTCAATCCATTCTTTTCCTTGAGAGGCCAATCAACTTTAATTTGGTCTCTGAATTTTATAATAGCATGGTCAGTGGAGAGGGTTCGGGGTGGAGGACCCGTGTCGCCAGTATCGACCTTAATTTTGATCTATCGGCTTTCACTTCTTTTCTTGACTGTCGCTGATCAGATAATGACTTTTCTCTCTACCCTAATCTTCCAGATCCTCTACCGGTTCGCTTTGATGGAGTCACCCCTGACTCTATCCATGAGTACTTTTTCGATCATCCCAGGTCGAGGGATCTCGGTGAGGTTAACAGTCACTTCCCTACATTTGCTGCTCTCCGCCTTTCCCCCATAGATTATGTCCTGTTTAAGATTATCACTAACTGTCTCATCCCTACTACTTCAAAGCACTTCGATGAAATTCACTCATTCCACTGCTTGATGCTCTACGGGATGCATCGACGGTTAGATTTTGATATCGTGACAACCATTTACTTCTCCATCATCGTCCACAGTCAGATGTATGGTCAGACAGTTTACATGTCGGTTGGCCATATCATCACTGCCTAGCTGCAGTCGGTTGGTATCGACGTTTCACAGGGCAGCATTGTACCCATGGTTCGACAGGACTGTCGACTTGATCGTCGCATGTTGTCCCAGTCTGGCATTGTTGTCGGATCGCAGGGGTTGAGGTGGAAGGATCGGCGACGTGTGGGGGAGTTACCGGGAGCAGCCCCTGATCAAGAGCCGTCCGCTGTTGCTGAGGATTACGCTGAGTGGGATCCTGACCTCCGTTGGCAGGTTGCGGAGCTAGAGCGGATGATGCAGCACGAGTTACATATTTTTGAGCTCTGGCAACAGGAGGTCAACTCAAAGTTTCGGTCCTTCGATCGCCGACTAGTCGCTCTAGCATCCGATGTTTCTGGGATCAGCTCACTGCAGGAGACGTGGTATGAGGAGTGATACCAGCATACATTTCCTGGTGCTGCGACCTCCAGCAACACTCCACCAGGGGATGTCATATATATTGAGGATTCCTCAGACGATGACCCCGCGTCGGATTGATGATGTTAACTATTCTGATTTGTGTCCCAGTTGATTGTTATGCCTTGTGCTATGTTTGACTGTGCTGTATTTGCTTTGACTTTGATGCGATGTGCTGCATCTGCTATGACTGATTTTTATGTTTTACTATATTATGCTTATTGTTGGTTTTTATGATTGTTCATATGATTGCTATCATCATGTATGCCTTATTATGCATTGCTATGCTTATGACTCCATATGATACATATGATTGTTTTGCCATACCTTATCTTTATCATATGTTTTCATATGCTTTCAAAAATTCAATCATATCTTTTGTTGTTTTGGGAGACCCCTAGGGTTGAGGGGGAGTATGTTTAACCTTAACAACCCCTCTAGACCCTTTTCAGTGTTTGACAAAGGGGGAGAGTGTGGTTGGTTAAGTTTAGGATGATCATGTTGTAGGGGGAGGATCCTGATTCCCCTATGATTCTGAAATTTGAGAATTTGATTTCAAATCCCTAAACTTAAAATTGGGTTGTCAAACAACAAAAAGGGGGAGATTGTTGATGCGGTCTGACCCTAATTGTTGTTTTGGTGTTGACACCGATTTTAGTTTAGGTTGATGATTATGATTATGATTAAGTCCTGATCGGGGATTAGGCACGGTGTTGAAAAGTCTTAACCTGGAGGGTTAGGTGTGAGAAAATCCTATCTTGGAGGGCTAGGTGTGAAAAGTCCTAACCTAGAGGGTTAGGTGTGGAATAGTCCTAACCTGGAGGGTTAGGTGTGGAAAATCCTAGCTTGGAGGGCTAGGTGTAAAAAGTCCTAACCTGGAGGGTTAGGTGTGAGAAAGTCCTGGCTTGGAGGGTCAGGTCCTAGCCTGGAGGGCTAGGTTGATGAAATCCCGGCTTAGAGGGCCAGGTCCTAGCTTGGAGGGCTAGGTTGATGAAATCCCGGCTTGGAGGGTCAGGTCCTAGCTTGGAGGGCTAGGTTACATGAAATCCTAGCTTGGAGGGCTAGGTTGGAGTCCCTGGATCGGTCTGGTGACCGATCAGGGAAGTTGGCACGGTGCTCCTTCGTGGATCGGTCTGGTGACCGATCCAGCGATGACTGATCGGTTTGGTGACCAATCAGGGAGCACACAGTGAGGTTGGGAACCTACTGCTAAGCTTCTGATCAGTCTGGTGACCGATCAGGGAGCATGCAGTTTGCTCACTGCTCTGCTCCTGATCGGTCTAGTGACCGATCAGGGAGCATACAGTGGGTTTTAGTTCCCCTTACTGCTTGGCTCCTAATCGGTCTGGTGACCGATCTGGAACATTGTTCGGATCGTTCTGGTGAACGATCAAGTGTCGTGAGTTCCTCACTATGACCAATCAGGACGGAGCCTGATCGGTCTGAGCATGCCCTGATCGGTCTGGTGACCGATCAGGAGGGTTGGACTGCGAAGCTAAGAAATCACCCTGCAAAGGGGTGGATCAGACTGGTGACTAGATCCACAACTTGGGATCGGTCCCGGAGAAATCACGATTCCTGATTGAGCGTTGGGGACCGATCAGGATGGAGCCTGATCGGTCTGAACCCACCTTGATCGGTCTGGTGACCGATCAGGAGGCTCTCTGATCGGTCCGGTGACCGATCACTTTAATTCAAAATGCACTGTCAGACGCTCTGATCACGTCTGAACATATCTGATTTCTCTGCGCTTAATCTCTGATACATGATTCTCTGTATGATTTGCTGTGCTAATGATCTGATTAAGTTGCAGGTGACAGGAATAGATTCAAACACTCAAGGAGGGTTAATGGGAGTCTTTCCTTGGAGCTGGTTTGTCCATTTTCCATCTCAGGTTGCAACGGGCGCTGGCGCTGCTGGAGCTGCTGACTGAAGCTAGTCTGAGGGAAGCTCAGGGAGTCCAAGAGAGCTCAGTGGTAGGCTGGATGTTGCAGGTGAGCAGCTGGAGGCTGCAGTGAGATGGCTATGACCTGGGATCAGTGGAGGAGACTTAAGCGCCTGGGTGGCAAACAAGTCTCCACAATGAAGTTCTCCACATTGTGCTTGTGCGATCTGTTGTGCCATCATCTTGAGCAAGCAACTGCGATTACTCTTCTGTCTTGAGCAACCTCTATTACTTGAGCATTTGGAAGAAGAACCAGGAAGCTTGGCGAGTCCATCAGCGAGAAGACACGAAGAAGGGAGTTCTTGCGTGAGATCTGCGCTGGGTGGAGCTCTGTGAGAAGTTTGCTTGGGTTCTTGCTGTCCTAAGTGCTCTGTAAGATCCTTCTTGTGTTTCATTGTGTTTAAAACTTTATCTCTGTTGAAACGCTGTGGAGATGTTACTCCACTGAGAAGGAGGTTGCTTACTATCGAGATTTTCTGGGGGTCTTGATCTGCCGACGATCAAGGGATCACCTACCTTAAGGGCACGCCAAGGAGTAGGGGCAAGTTATCCCCGAACCTTGTAAATCCTCTTGTTAGAGTTCTTGTGTTTGTTCTTAGCTTAGGGCTTAAATTCTGCAACTCTATTTTTCCTTTGCTTCCGCTGTGCTACTAACCCTTGAGGTGTAGAAAATTCAAAAGTGCTAAGTTTCGGTGTTTGACTACATTCACCCCCCCTCTCTAGCCATCCAAGTTCCAACAATGTAGATGGAATCTATCCCTCCCATATGACGGGAGTGATATCTGTGGGCCCCTTAATCGAGTAGGACTACCAAAATGCATGGCCATGCTCAAATGAGTCAATATGAGATATTGAGCTCATTTGTTTGAGTGAGTCTACTCGGGGATCAAGAAACACAAGATTGATTGAGGATGACACAGTCTATGCCTCATTGGTCAATCTAGATATCAAGGATAGAAGGGCAAGGTCATACATTATCATAGTCACAGAGGTTTAGTCGGATCTCGACTTTTCTTGTTACTTGGGTAGCAATGATGCATTGCTAGATGCTGCTCATTGCTTATGTGTCTAAAGCGTTTAGGCGCATTGCCAATGTCACAAGAACCTATTGGGTCACACACTAAGGACATGATGCTTCGGGAGTTCGGGAGCCCGAGTTGGGAACTCGGGAGATCTGATCGGGAGCCTGAGTTAGGAACTCGGGAGACTAGGTCGGGAGCTCGAGTTGGGAACACGGCAGATTGGTTCAGGAGCTCGACACTCGGAAGACTGGGCTCGGGAGCTTGGCACTCGGCAGACTGGGTCAGAGCTCGGCAGTCTGGGTCGGGAGTTCGGCAGACTTGGTCGGGAGCTCGGGGACCTGCTCGGGAGACTTGGTCGGGAGATCAGGTCGGAAGCCCGAAAGGCCCGGTCGGAATTGCGGAGGAAATTCATTAAAGTGTTTAATAAAGGAAAGAGAAAAGTCTCTCTTCATTGGATGAACAGAAGGTGAAGAGTCACATTAAAAGATGTGCTCTTTATTGGCTTTAATGAAGGGAAGTCAAAGAGACAAAAGACTCTTCATATTCATTGGATGAGTATAAAAGAGAGTCTAGTAATTTTGAATGACAAGTGTGTGTGAGCTTTCACTTCTTCCCTTCCTCTCTTCTTCCTCCTCTCCCTCTTGGCCGAAACCCCTTTTGGGGTTCTTGGTGGTTTTGTGAACTACCTCAAGTTGCAAGCACAACTAAGGTAGTTATTCCCGAAGTTGAGAGATTGCGTCCGTGTGGATACGCATAGAGGCACGGACGCTTAAACGTGCAAGAGATCCGTCGCACTTGGACGAGCGGGATAACATAAGGGCACGCTCCAAAGGTATACACTATAGATAGATCTATTAGATAGATGAACTTCGTACGAGTTTTTTTCGCATGGATCGCTCGAGGGAACTTGTTTCCGCTACATTTTTTTGTATTTTGGTGCCGGGAGATCCCAATAGTAGTACATTTGACATAGATGCCAAAATGTAACACCGCGTCATCTCGTCTGCCTTCACTCACTTCTTATAACGTTCCTTCTCCTCTTCACTAAAATTCTCGCCAGGCTTTTCAGAACAGATCTCAAAGAGTACAAATTTGTACTCCTCAACAGTCAAGACAATGTCTAGGTTTCTTTTCCAATCAATATAGTTCGGGCCAGTAAGTTTATTTCTTTCAAAATAACAGCAAGTGGATTGTAAGCCATTTTGAAAATCCTGAGAATCACAATGATCAAAACATTAGATTTCAAAATAATATTGATTCCTCAAACAATATAATTTTATAAACAACCAACACTTCAAATCACCGAGAATATCGTATGCCACGATAGTGTGGATGTATACGAATTCTACATTTGTAAGAGGAGGTTTTACCCATTAATTTTATTATCTTGTCAACCTAACTTTTTGACAAATAAAATTAATAGTTGGTTCCTCTTTGGCCCTACAAATAATAGCAGTGACTCCGATGGGGAGGATACTATTATTTGCATCTAAGTGTTCACCATTACATGATACTAAGGTAATTATCTAGGATTATGCCCCTTCCGATGGGGAAAATCACATGCTCCTATATAATTTCCTATAACCATATTTGATCTAGTGATCCGCGAAACAATCTCATCCGATATGGAGGAAGACACTCAGAGCCAACGTGCAAGCTTGCTCGCATCACTTATCAAATTTGTAATGAAGGCCACGGGACTCAAAGAATCCCTCTCCAACTTAGTAATTTAAAATTGAGGTATTTTCAAGCACACACAACATGCATATGAAATAATAAGCAATAAATATGAAAAAAAATTAAATTTTCCAATTATTATGGCTTTTTGTTCTCCAATACGTCTCCCGTCGTGTCGCTACCTTATCTCCACCTCCCACCACGATGCGCAAGCCATGAAGGAGCTCTGTGCCGAGATAAAAACTATTTTAATTTACATCCATCGATCCTATACTCCATGAAGGAGTGTACAATAAATCTAGATTGAAAGTAAACTAAAATGAGCGGCTAAATAATGTCGTATTTAATTACAAAAACTAAATACTAATTAACTTCGTCAACCCCAAGGGCTCAAATAAATATTACAATCATGCACACACAATCACATTAAGCCATAATAGGCGGATCATATGCCTGCAACCAAAGAGTTAGCCTACGCACATCCTACTATTATTCGGTATAAAATAATATATGACAAATGCATGAAAGTAACCGAATCCAAAACACACAAAATCGGAAACCATTAGCTCTGATATCAATTGTTGGTTTCAGTTGTGCATAGGAATCCTCTCCATGTCCCCGGATTAAAATTTTATTAACTAAAACAAATCCGGATGGAAATTAATTACCCAAGCAATCATTTCATCATCGTACTAATCAACTTGAGTAACCACTTAAACAAACATGTTGTTCAAGTAATCTAACTCGTCTAGTCGACTAGCTGCGGAATAAACGATGAATAGATCGCTGGATTTTGTGTTTATTTTCAGGGTCTATTTTAATTAACAACATACAATAAGAAGATAAGCAAGAAGGAACCAAAACAAAAGATATACCTCTTGTTTACCTCACGATCTTCTATTGTATGACCTAACCTCTTCTTGGACGTCGTGTGGGCGACGGTCTTCCAAGAAACGAAGTCACCAAGACAAAGCCCTAGCTTCCTTCTCCTTCTTCTTCCTTGTGGCGAACCACTAGGGTTTCTTTTTCTCTCTTTGTTACCGCCAGAACCCTAGAAGGAGAGAGTCCTTGATTGCATCGTCCAGCAAAGAAAGAAGAGAGGAAGAAGATGAAGATGAAGAAGAAGAGAATGAACTCTCTCCTTGCTAGAAAACCCAGCTGTCGGTCACCTCCCCCTCTACTTCCTTGTCGTCGGCCAAAGAGAGAAGAAGAAGCTCCCTTTCCTAACCGCCAGCGCCGAACAACCCTCTCCCTTCAAATCAATGCATGCCCTAGGATAGAGAAGACCAAGTGAAGAAGAGACGAGGATGAGAAGAGCTCCTCCTTTCCTTCCTTCTTGCCGCCTCCTCCACTTCTCCCTTGCGACGTCAAAACCCTAGGAGAGAGGTTGTGAGAGGGAGAGAATTAGGTTGTGGGTTATTTGTTATTGGATGCCTTGGTCTCATGACACATGAGATATATATAGGCTACAATAGGGACCATGAGGAGGAGTTGGGTCTTGGCCTCCTAATGGATCAAAGCCCTATCCATTAATGATAATCCAATCCACTAAAGGATTATCATTGAACTACCTCACCAACCCCCATAATAAATATGGGCTCCACCATATTATGTGTACTAATTCTCCCCGTGTTTAAGATCTCGAATGTCTATTAATTAATTAAATTACTAACAATTTAATTAATTAATATCTAACTCCATGAGTAGAACCACTCAACCTTATCATCATGTCGGACCAAGTCCACCTGCAGGATTTACATGATGAACTTTATGAGCTCCTCAAGGGGACATCATCATCCTAATATATACGACACGGTTTCCTTCTATAATCAATGACACACCATATAAATAGTATTATTTCCTAATCTACCGAGTTTATCGATTTAACAAATAAATCTTGCCCATTGGTAAATTAATGAAATAGATATTAAGTACATGTGCCCGTTATTATATCGGGATTAAGAGCATGTACACCATAATATCTGAGGTTTGATTCAATTATATAATCAGTATAAATTGAATCACCTCTATATTGGTTATGTTCGATACACACAAAGTGTACTAGTGTAATTCTATGGTCAAGAAAGATCAATACCAAATTATACTACAACCATGCCAATGGTTTGTCCAAAACCATCTCGGTTATGAGCCTCTACTTATACTCTACAAGGGACTGATAACATGATCTTCTATGTGACACCACACACCATGTTATCTACAATGTAAAATATCAGACAATATGAACACATATAATAAATATAAAATGCAAATAATGATCATGTGATTCTCATTCTAAAATATAGATATTCATACAAAAGCTAGGCTTTTAGTATACATACTTCAAATATAACTCCCATACTTTTTGAAAGACAAATTTGAGTTCTCGATTTTGAGAAATCCCTTTAAAGAGTATTTTCAAGTAAATTTCAAAAATTTTGAAAGTATAATAGTTTTATAAGAAGATATTTTAAAATACTTTTTAAAGTAATTTTAAGTAACCTTTTGATATTTCAAGATGGTTTTCAACACTTAATTTAAAATACTTAATTTTTTAAAAGAATTTTCAAAATAATTTCAAAACTTAATTTTAATTCTTTAAAACTTAATTTTGTTGGTGTAAAATGTATCAGTGATGAACAATCATCGTCTAGGATTTCGATGTTTAACAATATACTTAAGATAGTAACAATATATGTTAGACATATTAAGGGTGGTCAAAGTGATCAAGGGTTAAATCAAATAAGACCTTTTGTTTGGTAGGGTAAACCCAGGTTTGACCAGGTTGACAAAGGGTTAGCCAAATAAGATCTAATGTTTGGCAGAATAAATACAACCCAGGGTTGGTCAGTTTGACAAAGGGATTAAACCACACCGGACTTGAGGTGTGAGATTATATTTACTTGATGAATGGAGGAAGTCTAGTCAGGATCATGATGACTAGCAAAAAAGTGATTTTGGTGAAAGAAACTCTAGTGAGTGAAGCCGGGTCCTAGCAAGGGAAGCTAGGTGAAGAAAATCCTAGTGAGTGAAGCTAGGTGAACTAAACCCTGGTGAGTGAAGCTGGGTCCTAGTGAGTGAAGCTAGGTTAGACTAAGTCCTGGTGAGTGAAGCTGGGTACGAAGCCTTGGTCTGGGGGGCTGAGCACTAAGTCCTGGTCGGGGATCGGGCAACGGAGTCTTTGCCGAGCGAGGATGGCGGACAGAAGTAGAGACGGGTCGAGGTCGGACATCTCGAGATCTGAGTTCTCAGAGGCTGAGCAAAAGTCCAGCCGGAGGTCCCGGTTGGCAAAAGCTTTAGTTGAGCAGGAATTGCAGACAGAAGTAGAGACGGATCGAGGTCGGACGTCTCGAGATTCGGGTTCTCAGAGGCTAAGCGAAAGTCCAATCGGAGGTTCCGATTAGCAAACACAACTTCTCCAGTGTGGAGTAGGTGAGGACGCGTTCCTTGGGAAAGGGAACATTAGGCGTCGGTTCGACTTAGGGTTTCGGGTGAAATCCAAAGTCAAAACCAATCTTTAAGACTAAGATTGTTTATATGTTTGTCTTATGTTTGTTGTCTTGCAGATACCTAGAGTTGGGGGCAAGATAGGAAAGCAAACGCAGGAGAAAATGCACCTGGGAAACATCTCCTATGCGCCTGACTTAAAGCAGTCCGTGCGAAACAAAAGTGCTCAAGGTGAAGCTCTGCGACCAAGGAGGCTCTAGGAAGAAGTATGCAGCACTTCGGACTTCCGGATTGGTAGGATCTTCACCGCATTGTTTGGTTTGCTTTTATTTAAGTATTAAATTCATTTATTCTTTGATTGTAAATTCAAACTGTAAGACAGGTTTCTTTACCTCCGGAAAGTCCAGAAAGGAGACCATTAGTGGACTCACGATTGAGTGCTTAGGCCTTGGACGTACTGACTCTGGGGGGGTTTGGAACCAAGTAACCCTGATAGAAAGGTGATTAAACAAAGTTTCCCGACGAGATTTCCGACGAATTTTCTCAAGTCGATATTCACCCCCCCTCTCTATCAACCGGCACCGATCCTACAAATTTTTCAGAGTAGTTTTCAAAACTTAATTTTTAAAGGAGTTTTCAAAATAGTTTTTAAAAGAATTTTCGAATTAGTTTTCAAAACTTTATTTTTCAAGAACAAAAATATGATTTTGAAAGAATTTTGAGAAGGGAGGAAGTTGTTAGTAGGAGCCCTAAAGCCAATTATGTGATGATCGACTAGGGACTTTTTGTATTATATTCTATCATTAAAAAGACATGTTTGGTTATTATACTTACTTTATACTTGTGCCAAATAACTAAGTATAATAATGTCCTTGGGTAGTAGATTTTTATCTATATCATATCGATTGGTTGAATCGATAGTGAGATAATATAGAGAACACTATACTAAACTATTCCTAGTCAAGCATTAATATTCAAGGACAATATTAATGCATAGAGACTAACATGTAGGTCAATTGATGACTTGAGCTCACAAGTCATGGATATGTGATATCAAGTTGACACATGGGTATACATTAGAGAATGCGTACTGAATTGACCCGCCATGAAAAAGTTTCATAGATTGTCATAAACTTTCTCATGTGACTATTAGTATGAATAGTCCTTAGACTTGAAGTCACTACGGTTCCCTACATAAGGATTTGGGTGCTTTGGTATCGTCAAACGTCAACCGTAACAAGGTGGACTATAAAGGCGATCACTGGGTATGTAATGAATTATGTGAAGGAATATGAGTGATGTAGATGGAATATATCCCTCCCATATGACGGGAGTGATATCTGTGGGCTCCTTGATCTAGTAGGACTATTAAAACGTATGGTCATGCTCAAATGAGCCAATATAAGATATTGAGCTCATTTGTTTGAGTGAGTCTACTTGGGGATCAAGAAACACAAAGATTGATCGAGGATGACACAGTTTGTGCCTCATTGGTCAATCTAGATATCAAGGATAGAAGGACAAGGTCATACATTATCTTAGTCAAGGAGGTTAAGTCGGATCTCGACTTTCTTGTTACTTGGGTAACAATGATGCATTACTAGATGCCACTCATTGCTTATGTGTCTAATGCGGTTTAGGCACATTGCCAACATTATGCGAACCTATTGGGTCACACACTAAGGACACGATGCTTCAGGAGATCTGTTTGGGAGCTCAGGAGACCTGGTCGGAAGCTCGGGAGACCTGGTCGGGAGCTCGGGAGGCCTGGTCGGGAATTGGATGAGATATTAATTCATTAAAGTGTTTAATGAATTAATAATAAAGGAAAGGAAAAGCCTCTCTTCATTGAGTGGAGAGAAGTTGAAGAGCCACATGAAAAGATGTGCTCTTTATTGGCTTTAATAAAGGGAATCTAAAGGGACAAAACCTCTTCATATTCATGGGATGAGTTTAAAAGAGGGTCTTGTCATTTGGATGAAAGCTAAGTCTTTTCCCCTTCCTCTCTTCCTCCTCTTCTCCCTCTTTGGTCGAAACCCTTTCTTTGGGGGTTCTTGGTGGTTTTGTGAACTACCTCAAGTTGCTAGCACAACTAAGGTAATTCTTCTCCGATGTTGAGAGATCGTGTTCATGTGGATACGCATAGAGGCACGGACTCTTGAACGTGCAAGAGATCAGGCGCATACTTTGGACGAGCAGGATAAACGAAAGGGCACGCATCAAAGGTATATCCATAAGATAAGTAGCTGTAGATGGGCTTTGTACGAGTTTTCTTTCGCATGGATCGCTCAAGGGATATTCTTTCCACTGCGTTTTTTGTATTTAGGTCGCCGGGAGATCCCTACAGAAGTTATGTTGTAAAAGAAATTATTTTTCAATAGGATCTCCCCCCATAATCCAACACCTCTTAGGATATCCTTGTTACCCACAAGGAAGACTTATATACGTGTGTCTAAGGGTTTAGGAATATATGGTTAACTTAAAGATCTAAAAGCTTAGGTGTTAATCAACAATCAAATATAGATTTCAAAAGACATATTTAAAAAAATATTTTACTTTTCCTATAATCTCACCCATTCTAGATTTTTAAACCTAGTAATCCTATAGTTATGTGAGATGATCAATTTGATTATGTTTGATATTAAGTTTAAGTTAATAATTGATTACTTTACTTAAGTTAAATTTGATTTGATTAAATTTAATTAATTAACTTGGAAGTTAATTATTGTTTTGCTATTAGTTTTAAGTGATTATTAATAAAATCGTTTGGGATTCATTTAAGATTAAATCAAGTATTCCTTTGTGATTAATTGAGTTTAAGTTAAGTTCATTTAAAATTGGATTTTAATTAATTTCATAATGAGTAATTTTTGTGAATTTAATTTGAATTTTGGGTTATTCAGATTTGCAAATTTTAATTGATTAAGTTATCATGAATGACTTAAGAGAATTAGAGTAATGATTGGGACAGTGAATTTGAGACAGTGAATGGGATAGTGAATGACATGCAATTAATGTGTACACGTCCGATCGCCGATCGGACACCACCGATGGCCTCTGATTATCGTCCTGAATCAAACTATACCTTCGGAGGACGTTGAACTCGTCAGGATCGCCAGCAACGGTGAACCTATCGAAATCGACGGTCAATGATGCGAGATCGCAATTGCGGCGATCCCCGACGGGTTCACCATGCCCCCCAGGGTATAGTTTGGTTCGGGGCAGCGGCCGAAGGCCGCCGGTAGTGTCCGATCGACGATCGAACGTGTACACAATAATTGTCACGTCATTTACTGTCTCATTCACTGTCCCAAATTCACTGTCTCTATCATTACTCAGAGAATTAATAGTGTAATTAATGTTCAAATGAGTAAATGAGGCTATGATTAAAATTATATATTTATTTTTGGATTAAGTTAATTAATTAAGGATTAGTTTAGGTTAATTAAGTTTATTAATTTAATTAGTTTGTGTTGACTTAAGCTTAATTAATTTAACTATGAATTGATTCATTAATTATTAAATTGGATTAATTTGTATAAGATTAACGTGCCAAGTTTCAAGTTGTTTGAATTGATTAAGATATTTGTTGACTTATCATTAGCTTCTGATTAATCATTAATTGTTAGATTACTCGTTACATGTTTCAATTTGAGTTATTTTTTTTAAAATTATTTACATTGAGTTAAGTTAAAATTAATTAATTAATATAGGTTAATTCTGAATTTATTAATTACTGGTTTCAAGTTTAATTAATTGATTAGGTTGATTAAAATTATTACCAACTTTAATTGTTATTTTTAGAGTTAAGTGGTTTGATTATTTAAGAGTTAATTAAGTTATTTTTGTTTGTTTAATAGGTTTATATTTAATTAGAATCGAGATTAACATAATGGATTAAATTAGGATCATTTTAACTTAATTTGTTAATTGAAGTAATTAAATAATTTTGAATTTACTTATTTAGGATTGATTTTAAATTATTGAGATTAATTTTGAAAAAAAAAATTATTTTCCCCTTTCCATTGACATAATGGTTAAATACATGATATGGCACGTAACACATAATGATCATGGCATGTATAAGAGTCAAACAATTATTATTATGATTTGTTATTAATTGGTTTCAAAATAATTTGTTTGTAACTTAATTTGGTTTGGTTTCATCTCACCAGTTTTAGATTATCAATCATGCCATAAATAAGTTGTGTGAGTTGATTGGTCCGTCTAAATAAGTTTTAAAATAAGTTATTAATTAAATAGGTTTTAAGTTTAAAATATGTTTTTTAATTTAAGTTTAAAATAAATTTTTTAAATTAAGTTTAAAATAATTTTTTTAATTTATGTTTAAAATAATTTTTTAGTTTAATTTTAAAATAAGTTTTTAAATAATTTAAATTAAGTTTTTAAATAATTTAAGTTTAAAATAAGTTTTTAAATAATTTAAATTTAAAATAAGTTTTGAATTACCCACCCCCACTAGGTTACTTTTACAATAAGTTTTTAAGTTACTTTTAAATTTTATAACCCACCCTCCACTAGATTATCACTAAACCTATAAACCCCTCAATCAAAACTCATTCCCATTCTCATTGCCGAATATATATCAAGTGCCCCATAAGTTTTTAAATAATTAAAGTTTAAAATAAGATTTTAAATAATTTATGTTTAAAATAATTTTAAAATAATTTTTTAAATAATTTAACTTTAAAATAATTTTAAAATAATTTTTAAAATAATTTTAAAATAAGTTTTTAAATAATCTTATTTACTTTTTTTTATGTTTTGGTTTAATTTTGATTTTAATTTGAGTTTGATTAGTATGAGTTTGAATTAGTATGAGTTTTAATTTGGTTTAATTTTTTTTCATCTCACCCAAGGGGTTATAAACTGGGTAATCCTAGAATTTGGTGAGATGAAATGTTATTGATTGTTAGGAGTAGTCTCAACTTGTGTTTGATTTATGTTTAGCTTTGGGTCCCTGAGCAACCTTTCTTGAGTAAGCTTCCAGTTTGTGGTGAGTCACATGGACATCATTAAAGCAACCACATTCTTAGACAGAGTTTCCCAACTATTCTCACCTTGAGGACTTAATACTCAACTTTAAATTCATAACAAGTTAGGACTAACTCTAATTTAATTAGTCCTAAATACCCAAAAAAAAAAGAGTGGATCAAGTTGCTTCAAGTGACAATCAGTTTGCCACCTCCTCTATGAATTTTATGTTAGATTTTAGTTTACTTAAAATTGTTTAAGTTTAATTAGGTTAACTTGAGGTTTAATATTTCAATTGGTTTTGATTAAAATTTAGTTTAGTTTAATTGATTTGATATTAATTAAGTTACTTTTAATTGGATTTAGATTGTTTTTAGATTTAGGTTAAGTTGGAACTACTGATTGGTTTCATAATTAAAAAATACTTGATTATAACTTGGTTTTTGAAATTTAAGTTTTTTATTTGCCTTGATTTATAACCTAGGTTTAGGATGATATGCTCAGTGAAAAATCTCAAGAAACAACTCAGTGAATGATGTGATATTTTATATGCAACGATCTCTGACGGGTTCATCGTACCCCCAGGGTATAGTTTGATTCGGGGCAGCTGCCGGAGGCCACCGATGGTATCCGAGCAATAATCAGACGTGTGCATATAAAATGTCACATTATTCACTGAGCGTTTTATTGAATTTTTTCACTGAGTGTGTCAGAACTCAATTATTAATAATCTTTTCTAGTTCTATGATTTTATTTTTTAAAAGATTATCTTGTTTTTCTAATTTTCTAAAATGTTTAATTATATTTTGATTATAAATTGATTTTGAATTATTATTATTCAAATTCAATTTTGAATTAACTTGATTAATGAACTTGTTGAATTTGTGTTGATTTTATCTAAGATAGGTATATTCGAAATAATTAAATTTTGATTAATAAATAATTTTTAAAGCAATTTGTTAGGACATGTTAATCTTAGATTTTTCATGCATTTCTAATATTTTAGCATAATCTAAACTAAGTAACTCTAAAGTATTTAAATTTTCACTTAATTTAAATTGATTTATCTTAGTTGCTCTTTCAAAATCCTTGGATCTTCTTTCTGGGCATTGACTCTTGTAGTATCCCTTCCTTTTCCACTTGAAGTATTTGATGTGCTCCTTTGATTTTCGAACTCCTGGCTTCGATTTCTCTTTTGCCACTGGTTGTCATGATCGACTCTTAGGACATTTACTTTTGTAGTGTCCATTTTCATTGCACTTAAAACATGCTATATGATATTTAAATTTTGAATTTACAATATTACCTTTTGAATCCTCGTTAGGATTCTCCCCCCTTGACCATTGTTATCTCATATTCAGATTCAGACTCTTGTACTAATTTAGGTTCAGATCTATCTACCTCCTCCTAGGTCAGTAGTGCAATAAAGCAGATTTGGTCTAATTTTTTGAGTCAGACTCTAATGATGATGTGGGGATTCAAATTCAGATTCGGGCTCAAATTCACCTTGGTCTTCTAGCTTCAACGGGTTCTCGTGAAGTTCGATCAGCCGAGTCCAAAGATCATGAGCATTGTCGTACTTTCCTAACATACACAATATTTCATTAGGCATATTAAACAATATTTTTATTACTTTTGTGTTTTCCTCAAGGTCTCGGGATAACTTTTTCAAATTTATCAAGTCATCGAAGCATTCACTTCCTATGAAGCATTCCTTTGCTCACCTCCAGTAGTTGAAATCATATTGTTCATATGGCAGTGGTGATGGTTGGGATAACCGAGGTATGGCTCGACGGGTTTCCTAAGCAACCACGGGGTTGAACATGAGATACCTCTCTATGCCTACGGATTAAAAATTTAATCCGAATAGAGACCCGACTCCCAAACGACCGTCTCGTCGTCGTATCAATTGATTTAAGTCACAACTTAGCCAAAACCAAAGGTAAGGCCTTATAACTTACCGAATCAATCGACAGCAGAAAAGATGACGAATGAATCACCGATTTTTATGTTTATTATCGAGGTCCATGACATAATTAATTATCAATATTAATTAACAATTAATAAACTATGATAATTAATTAAAACACATGCATGCGATAACAAATATCATATAAAATAATAAGAACAACGAAGGAGCCAAAGAAGAGATATACCTCGTCTTTATCTCACAGTCTTCTACCGTATGACCCTCCCCTCTTGGACGTCGTATGGGTGACGAGCTACCAAGACGCAGAATCACCAAGGGCTCACTTTCTTCCCCTCCCTAGCTTGGCCGAAATCCTAGGAGAGAGAAAGATATCTTCTTCTTCCTCCTTGGCTTGGGTGCGCCGGAAACCTTGCTTCCAAGGTCTCACCTCCGGCGATCTCCCTTCATCTCTTCTCCTACTCGTGCTACCACAAGAGAGGATGAAGAAGGAGAGTAGCAAGAGGGATGAAACCGACTCAAAGTCCTTCTTTCCTCTTCTTTCTTGCGCCGACCGCCGGAACCCTAGCCTCCTCTCCAAAGCGCCGTCAGCTCGACTCCCAGCCTCTAGGAGATGCCGACCAATGGAGAAGAAGTCAAGGATGAAGAAGAAGCACCGAAAGGAGAAGAAGAACCACTCCTTTCCACCAAACTCCAACCGAACAACTCCCTCCTTCCCTCTCGCCATCAGCAACAACAAAAGAAGGAAAAGCTTCTTTTATCCCTCGCCGCCGGCCACCGTTCCTCTCTCTCAAGGCTTGCGCACGCTCAAGGGAAGGGACCGGAGAAGAATTCAAAGAGGAATAGGTTTCCTCTCCTCACCCGGCGCCTTCTTCTCCTCCACACCTATCGGCGCAAGAATAACCTAGGAGAGAGAAAAATCAAGAGAGAAAACCTAAGGGAGAGACTTGGATCTGGATGATTAACCTTTGGTTTCATGATACCATGGGGTATATATAGGGCTAAGGTAGGGACCATGAGGAGGAGTTGGGTCTTGGCCCGCTAATGGATCCAAATTCGATCCATTAATGGACATCCATTCCACTAAAGGATCCCCATTGAACTTCCTCACCAACCCCCATATTTTCATATAAGCTCCACATATTATAAGTCATCCATTCCCCGTGTTTAAGATATTGAATGCCTGACGATTAATTTAAATTACTGACAATTTTAATTAAATATCCTCTTGATCCTTGACTTGTACCACTCTACCTTTTCATCATGTTGGACCATAGTCCACTTCATGATTTCACATGACGATCCTTATGAGCTCATCAAGGGGGTATCATCATCATGACTCACCAGGACACAGATTCCCTCAATAATCAACGACACACCATGTAGATAATATTATTTCCCAACTTATCGGGCCTATCGATCTAACAGAATAGATCTCGCCCATTGGTAAATCAAAGTAATAATAATTAAATACATGTGCCCATTATTATTTTGGGATTTAGAGATTGTACTCCATAATATATCCGAGGTCTAATCCAATTTATAAAGTCAGTACAAAATTGGATGACCTTTATTTTGGTATACATCCGAGGCCTATAATAATTTTACAATTCTCTTTTCAAAATGTAGATGTTCTTTAACCAAAAGCAAGACTTTTAGTATATATCCTAACAATCTCCCACTTATACTAAAAGACTTTTCTGTTTTCAAAATGTCATACATCTGTCCCCTTGATTCTCCACATGCCTAAAAGCTCTCGCTACCAAGGTCTCAGTGAAAAGATCTCCCTAGGTCATCCTCTGATGTAATCTAGGCAACAACAGCTATTCCTCTCCTGGGTGGTACTTGCGCTCTTATGTGTTTACTCGCTTTATGGACTCGTGATTCCTTTGAGTTTGCAACTCTTCCATTTTAATCACAACAAAATGTGATAACTCTGAGCAAACCAGGAATCACATCGAAGTCCATCTTGAGGTTCCTGAACCATGTAGCTTTCTTGGCTGTCTAAGAGAATGCCATCCATCCAGCTTCCATGGTAGAGTCCATCATGCAGCCGCTGCGCGACACTCTCCCATACTATGGTTCCACCTCCTAAAAGTAAACACAAAACCCTGAGGAATACTTATATTTGCCCCTATCTGATTGGAATTCTGTATCAATATAACCCATAGGAGATTGGTCTGCCTGGTAAACCAGCATATAATCCTTAGTCCTTCTCAGACACTAATATACGCTTTTATTGCAGTCCAATTTCCTTGACCTGGGTTACTCTGATATCTGTTAAACATGCCCACGACATAATAGATATCTGGTCTCGTTTTTAGCATACATGAGGCTTCCTATAGCCAACGCTAAGGGAACCGCCATTACTTGCTCTATCTCCTTTGATATTCTGAACATATCTCCTTAGATAGAGTAGCTCTATAGCTGAAAAGTATAGAACTTTTCTTGGAGGTTTCCATGCTAAAACGAGTTAGGACAGTCTCTTGAATGAAGCTTGGGATAAGCACATCATCCTTGTTTGAAGATCCCTTAGATCTTTGATCCCCAAGGATGTGTCTTACTACTTCCAAGTCCTTCATAATTGTTTGGACAACCATACCCTTATGTCTGATAGTATTTCGTCATTGTTGCCAATCAGCAAAATATTATCTGCTTATAGCACAAGAATACCACTTCGTTTCCGTCACATGACTTATATACACAATCTCATCCGTCCTTTGAACAAATCCATATAACTGGATTTATCTCTTCAAAGTGGATGATCCTCGTCATAGGTCCAGGGATCTGGTTCATGTTCACCAAGGACCCAATCAAAAGACTCTCCAAGAACATGAAACCTTTAGGTTGACTAACAACCCTCCCACTACGATAAGGTATCCCCTATGTATCTTCTGTGACACGAGGTGCAGTGACTTGTGGTATTCCTTCTTGTACAGTTGGTACTAAGGTCAGAATTTCCCCTTCTTAGTTACTTAAGAATAATTCTACTCATGGGTATGTGGTTTATTATATGGTCCTTTTCTAAGAATCAGACATTCGTACCTACGAATATCCTCTAATCCTTAGGACTATAAAACAACCTTTTGTTCCCCTAGGATAGCCTACGAACAGAGGTACTAGATTCTAACTTATCAGTATCTCTCTCCAGCAGGTGTGCTGAACTACCCAAATCTGAACCTGTCATAGACTAAACTTTCGCTCAGTCTATATTTATATGGGTATAGAGGCTACTGACCTAGATAGTATCAAGCACATACGCTGTCGTATCCAGAGCATATCCCCCGAACAAATCTGGCTAATTTCAGAGTAGCTTCTCATTGTCCTAACTGATAGATCGATCATGTCTGCTAGAGGGGGTGAATAGCATTTTTGAACCCCTTTCTTCCTACACGGTTAGTTGCACAGCAGAATATACAATAAAAATAATAAAACAAAAACTAACCATAGCTAACACAGAAGATTTACTTGGTATCCACCCCGGACGGGTGAATAATCCAAGAATCCGTCGGTGGATTAATCCCCGGATAACCTCCAGCTAGCTCTCGTCGCTCCTTGTGGGTGGAGAAACCTCGCCACAAAACCAAACAAAACTCTGAGCACAAAGACTACTATCTTGCCTTTAACCAAGACAAGATTCGTCGAGAATCTCAGCCACCACGAAGTCCTCTTTAAATAGGACTTTGGCTAAAACCCTCGCCACCAGTCGACTGCTCCTAGGGCAGTCGACTGGTGCCACTGAAATTCGACCGTTGCACCCCAACGTTCGAATTCTCAGTCAACTCACCAGCCACCTACTAGTCGAGGGCAGTCGACTAGTCCCCGGCCAGAACCCTTCTGTGAGTTCCCTCAGTCGACTGCCCCCAGGCCAGTCGACTGGTCTACTCACCCACCGAAGGTTACTCTTCCTGAGTACATTTCACTCCACACTCAAACCCTACGATTTCCTGAGTACAATCACACAGCACTCGTACCCTCACGACTCGACTGACTCCTCATCCGCAGCCTCAACTATTGCCTTTGCGTCTACTTCATCTTCGGCTCCCATCCCTCGGATGCACGCAAGCCTCCAGCTTGCCTCCATGCCTCGAAGTCTGCGCCCCTCAGCTCATCGTCCCTGCTCTCTAAGGTCCCTCGGGTACACACAAGCCTCTAGCTTGTCTCCATGCCACCCTTCACTGTCAAGTCCATATGTGTAACCTGTACATCCTGCACACTCAACATACACATATAAGAACACAAGGGTAAACCTAACTTAAACCCTTTGCCCAAACATCAAAACACTTGGTCACTCCAGACCACAGATTGCCTCATCAATCTCCCCATTTTTGATGTTTGGCAAAACGTTTAAGTTAGGAAAAGAAAAATAGTAGTCAATAGCAAAAACAATGCTAAATAATGCATATGCAATGCAAAAATGGATCCTATCCCAAGGCATCCCACACCTAACCCTCCAAGTTAAGATTTTTCCACACCTATCCCTCCAGGTTAGGACTTTTCATATCTAACCCTCCAAGTTAGGACTTTTTCACCAAAACGGACTTTTTAAAGCTTTTCCAAAGCTCCCCTACATTGGACTTACAAAGGCTTTTTATGAACCTCTCCAAGGTTCCCCTTATGCCAAGAATGGAGCAATCATGCTCCCCCTTAATCTTAGCTCCTCCTAAACCTAGGATTTCTTGCAAAGGTAAGTTTGGTTTCGCAACTTAAACCAAAACTTCTCCCTCTTTGCCTAACATCAAAAAGACCCCAATAATATCCCAATTATTGGTTCTTTCAATCCCCAATGATCCTAAACACAGTGTATTAACACCCCATTCACTTGTTTCCTATCATTTGGACACAAAACCAGCCGCTGATACACAAATCAGCCCTGGGCAGTCGACTGCCCCCGTTGGCAGTCGACTGATACTCTAAATATCAGTTTTCTGGCCAATTTCAGAATTGCACCAGAAATTCCACAAATCTCCAAAAAAAAATTTCCAAATTTCGTGGAGAACTTTGTGGTATCCATACCTACTTGGGAAAAATACATTTCACCATGTATCTATCACCATTCCCAAGTTTGACACAAAACCCAAAAATTTTCTTATGAAAATTAAGGCAATTAGGAGGCAACCTCCCCCTTAACCTATGCCTTCTCCTAATTTTCGTTTTACCAAGGTCAAGTTCTACCCAACTTAACACAATAGACTCAAATTAGGTTCTACCCGACCTAACAACCAAGTTCTTCTCCCTTGGCTACCATTAAAGGATTGCTCCCAATCAACCTTTTTCCTAGTGCCAATAAGAACTCACCAACACTTGAAAAAAATCTAAAAGGTTTGCAAGCACATTTGCTAGGATATGCCCTATCCTAGAAAAGTATGATTCCATGAAAACCACAAATGTGCTCGACTTTTGGTACAACTTCCAATTTTCACAAAAGATTTGTATTTTGTATCAATTTTCAAATCCATCTATAATTCCATGTGTTTGCTAAGGCTTATCATTATAATTTACACAAGGAATTGTCCTTAACTCTTTCTTTTCAATATCTTTAAATATAAAAGGAAATTTCCTTCTTGGAGATGCTTGCTTAAGATGTCAAAGTACAAGTCTCCATGACCAAGATGACTTGAACACCGCAAGTCAAAGGAACATCGCACTTAAGCCGCAGTAAGATCTTCATTGACATATCTACATGTAGATTCCCATATGAAGTCTTACAGCTAGTCACTCCAATGAACTAGTTCCCTTAACTAGCATCCATGTTTATCTCCGGACATCCCAATGTCACCAGCCAGTGAGAATCAGCTGAATAGAGAATAACCCATGCTAGTCTCAACAGAATTGATAATGTCCGTATTTATCAATTCATCGACTAGGGATATTTCCAACAATTCACATTTGCACATTTAGAGATAATCACTAGTTGTGATCCCATCACAAATTCTCTTATGCTGTGAATTGTATGGCGGACATTCAGTATATGAGTTTAAGATCTCAATCAAATACAAACATGTATACTCAAATAGTGAATTATCATTTATTAAAATAAATGTTTACAATCATAAGGCGATTGCCTTAGGACACTTCTCTCATATCACTAACAAACTCCCACTTGGCCTAATGCCAATCGCTACGGTATCCAATACCACAGGCTCTAACATGACCCTCAAACTTGCTTTGAGCCAAGGCTTTAGTTAAAGGATCCGCTATATTCCTTTCAGTGGGAACTCTCTCAATTTGTATGTCATTCCCACTTATAATCTCTCTGATCAGATGATAGCGTCGAAGCACGTGTTTGGATCGTTGATGAGACCTTGGTTCCTTCGCTTGTGCAATAGCTCTATTGTTGTCGCAGTAAACCGGCACTGCTTCATCAATGGTTGGAACCACACCAAGTTCTGAGACAAACTTCTTGATCCAAACTGCTTCCTTTGCTGCTTCCGAAGCTGCGATATACTCCGCTTCCGTGGTAGAATCCGCTACGGTGTCTTGTTTGGAACTTTTCCAACTTACTGCGCCTCCATTCAAAGTAAATACGTATCCAGACTGTGATTTGGAGTCATCCTTATTTGTCTGGAAACTGACATCTGTATACCCACGTATTACCATATCTCCTTCTCCATATATTAGGAACATATCCTTAATTCTTCTTAAGTACTTAAGGATTGTCTTGACAGCCGCCCAATGATCCATTCCTGGATTCGACTGGTATCTGCTTGTGACACTCAAAGCATATGATACATCGGGCCTTGTACATAACATAGCATACATGATAGATCCTATTGCGGATGCATAGGGAATCTTATTCATGCAAATCCTCTCGTCTTCTGTGTGCGGACACATAGACTTCGAAAGGTTGATCCCATGCCTGATGGGAAGGTAACCTTTCTTGGATTCCGACATGCTAAACCTTTTTAGCATTTGGTCTATATATGTAGACTGCGAAAGACCAAGCAACCGTTTTGATCTATCTCTATAGATTCTAATCCCAAGAATATAGGTTGCTTCTCCCAGGTCTTTCATGGAGAAAGTTTTGGACAACCAAATTTTAACTGTCTGTAAAACTGATACATCGTTTCCTATAAGCAATATGTCATCGACATATAATACTAGGAATACGACTGCACTCCCACTAACCTTCTTGTACACACAAGGTTCGTCAGGATTTTGTGAGAAATCAAACTCTTTGATTGTCTCATCAAAACGGATGTTCCAGCTCCTAGATGCTTGCTTCAGTCCATATATGGATCGTTGAAGCTTGCATACTTTGGTTTTATCAACCGATGTGAAACCTTCAGGTTGTATCATGTATACATCCTCAAGTAGGTTTCCATTAAGGAAAGCTGTTTTCACATCCATTTGTCATATCTCATAATCATAATGAGCTGCTATGGCTAGGAGCATCCGAATGGATTTAAGCATAGCTACTGGCGAATAGGTTTCGTCATAATCAATTCCTTGTTTCTGACGATATCCTTTTGCCACTAATCTAGCCTTAAAGGTAACAACATTACCTTCCATGTCGGTTTTCTTCTTGAAAACCCACTTGCACCCTATGGGTTTGATCCCTTCAGGTGGGTTAACCAAGTCCCATACTTGATTTTCGTACATGGAATCCATTTCCGACTTCATGGCCTCAAGCCATTTGTCCCTTTCTGAACTTTTCAGAACTTCTTCATAACTGATAGGTTCGTCATCACCAATGAGCAACACGTCGTTCGATTCACTTACGAGAAATCCGTATCTCTCTGGAATGTTGCGTGTCCTATCAGACCTACGAAGAGGTGGTGTAGTTTTAGGTTCAACTGATAGCTCATCACTATGAGTTCTCGGTTGTGGGTCTAGACTAGGTGTCTCTGTAATGTCTATTGGAGTTTCTTGAACTTCATCAAGCTCAATGCCACTCCCACTGTTTTCTTGTAAAAGAAATTCTTTTTCCAGAAATACAGCATGCCTTGAAACAAACACCTTTTGTTCCAAGGGATGATAGAATTGGTAACCCTTCGTTTCCTTAGGGTATCCAATAAATAGACATTTATCAGACTTAGCATCCAATTTTTCTGATACATTCCGCTTCACATAAGCAGGACAACCCCATATCTTAAGGTGAGTTAAGTGAGGTTTCTTACTATTCCAAATCTCATATGGAGTAGTAGAGACTACCTTGGTCGGGACTCTGTTTAGCAAGTAAACAGCTGTCTTAAGTGCATAGCCCCAAAAGGATTTTGGAAGAGTTGCATGATTCATCATCGACCTAACCATGTCCATCAAGGTTCGGTTGCGCCTCTCAGATACACCATTATGCTGTGGTGTATATGGCGGAGTCCATTGGGATAATATCCCATTGTCCCTAAGATAATCTTGAAACTCTTGACTTAAGTATTCTCCACCCCGATCGGATCGAAGTATTTTAATACTTTTGGCAAGTTGTTTCTCTACTTCATTTCTGAATTCTTTGAATTTATCAAAAGCTTCAGATTTGTGTTTCATCAAGAACACATAACCGAATCGTGAGTGATCATCGATAAAGGTGATGAAGTAGTTATAGCCTCCTTGTGCTTGAGTTGACATTGGTCCGCATACATCGGTATGTATTAGACCAAGCAACTCTCCCACTGGATTACCCTTTCCGGGAAAGGGTAATTTGGTCATCTTTCCTTTTAAGCACGATTCGCATGTATCAAATGAACCGGGTTTAAATGATTCCAAAATTCCACATCGGTGTAATTCGGTCATGCGTTTCTTACTTATATGGCCAAGACGACAGTGCCACGTGTAGGGGTCTATTCGATTATCTATTCGAGCACGTTTGTTGCTAACTTCGATATTGAAAACGTCACTGGATAAATCTAACGTGTAGATGCTATTGCACAAAGTTCCATTCCCATAAAGAACGCCATTTAAAGTTATGTAACAACAATTGTTACTGAAAGTTAAATGATAACCTTTTTCATTCAAACATGAAATAGATACAATGTTCTTTATTAATGAAGGAACAAAATAACAATTATCCAATTCTAAGATACGTCCGGTAGGGAGCTTCAGCAAATATGTTCCGATGGCAACAGCAGCAATCTTTGCTCCATTTCCAACTCTCAAATTCGCTTCTCCCTTGACGAGTCTTCTTCTATTCCTTAGCCCCTGTATGTCATTACATATATGTGAGCCACACCCAGTATCAAGTACCCAGGTATTTGAGGAAATAGAGTGACATTCAATAACGAAGATACCTGAAGAGGATGGGGCATCGGATGCCTTCTTCTTCATGGACTCAAGATAAATCTTGCAGTTTCTTCGCCAGTGACCTTCCTTGCCACAGTGATGGCAAGTGCCTTTTGGTTTCTTTTCAGTCTTTTTGGCCTTTTTCTTCTTCCCTTTGTTCTGTTCTTTGGTCTTCCTCTTAGAACCTTTCTTCGAGGAACCAACTAACAGTACTGCTTTTTGATCCGGCTTTACAGAAGGCTCCACAGTCTTCAGCATGTTGATCAACTCAGGAATGGTAGTCTCCAGTTTGTTCATCCGATAGTTCATCACAAATTGTGAGTAACTCTTGGGCAAACAACTCAGAATTAAGTCAATACTTAGTTCATGATCCATTGCAAAACCGAGTGCGCTCAGTCGCTCAATGTACCCCAACATCTTTAACACAAACTGCGAGGCAGAAGTGCCTTCCTGCATCTTAGTGGTGAAGAGGAGTCTGGAGACTTCGAACCTTTCGGATCTCGCCTGCTCTTCAAACAACTCATGAAGATGGAAGATGATGGTATTAGCATCCATATGCTCATGCTGCTTTTGCAACTCAGGTACCATAGAGGCTAGCATGATGCAACTTGCAAGTTCAGAATTGGTCACATATTTCTGATAGGCCAACAATTGGTCTGGAGTTGCATTCTCTGGAGGATGGGTGGGAAGTTGTTCTTCAAGGACATAAGCAAGCTTCTCTGCCTTGAGGACTATCCTCAGGTTTCGAAGCCAGTCCATGTAGTTCGGCCCAGTCAATTTATTGGTGTCCAAAATGGAACGCAAGTTTATGTGAGAAGACATGATCGAGTGATTAACCTAGAAATACAAATTGAGATTATGTGAGAAGATTTATTAAAGAATGTATCAACATACATAAATTAAATCCTATTTATTTTACGAATTGAATCACCCTTATTATCAATTCGGGAGATCGTAGGAACATCTCCAAACAGGTTGATATCCAACCATAGATAAGAACCACCATGGCTGTGGCCATCAAGTTTTTCTTAGCTATGAAGGTAGGTAATTTTACCGATTACACATCGCATATATGTAACTATCACTTTATGCTATCAACTAATTGAATGTTTGCATAAATCATTGGGTTGTTAACTCATTAACAAGTATGTATCATTATACATAGCACCCAACTGCACCTCTCTTCACATCGACCTTGGCTGTGGCACAACAAATTGATGCTCCAAGCTTAAGGCTGACCCATTAATCAAGAAATAGTTTTAATATTGTTGAAGTTCATTCAACCGTTTAGTCCGGCTTGGATGTGTCCAACAACCAAAACTAAGGATTGACCTCTGACTTCAACTATATTATTCATAAACTAATTCTATGGTTTGAACATGTTGAGGTTCAAGTCGGGCATGGATGTGTCCATCAACCCAAACGAGAAACAAAACTCCGGTTCTAACCATATTAATGGAAGGTGTTAGCCTTAATATTTTGTAAGGGGTGTTTGGGTCTCATTCTTTTCTAAGCACATTCATGACATATAATTATGTCATGACTAACGTTTTCCTTAATAAAGTATGTATGTGACTTAATTTATCAAGTCTCATGAATTAAATTAGGAACCGGATTTCCTAATTATAATTTCATACTTTATTAAAGGAATTGTTTTGGGAAACAATTTCCTAAATTGTCATAATTAATTTCGGAAATAATATGTTCAAGACTTTGATTTCTCTAAATCAAATCTTATTAAATTAAGAGACAAATCCCTTAATTCAACTACATATTATTTTCATGAAAATCTTATTTAAGAATACTCTATAGGAAACCATTTTCCTAATTAATTTTGGAGACAACAATATGTAAGAGCATCACCTCTTCAACATATTTTATTCATGGATTTAATTAATTACAACAAATTATTTTCTAAGGGTGGCTCCCCGAGGCTCAGATACCTAAAGAAAAGTAATGTGTTGTAAATCTAATTGGATGGCTCCCCGAGGCTCAATCCAAATCAAACATGACAATTTCAATTAAAAATTGGGAAATTAAATTACAACAACTAACTTTAAATTGGACGGCTCCCCGAGGCTCAATCCAAAATAAAGAATTTTGTTGTCAATTTAAAAACCAATTCAAATTTAATTGTCAATTAACTGTCCATGAATTTGTCTAGACTTTCTCAAAAGAAAGTGCCCAAAATTGCGAGATTTCAAAATTAATTTTTCAGAATAATTGTAAGTTTCTGGTAAAAAGAAAACTTACATATTTCCAAAAATTGAAAAATTTCTAAAATAGAAAAATTTCCAAAATTTGGAAAGTTTCCAAAGATGGAAGTTTTCACAATTATCATAAAATTTTAGAAACTAGAAAATTCCAAACGTTTGCGAAATTTCATGAAGATTTCCAAACTTTGAAATTTCTAAATCTAAAATCTATTATAATTTGAAAGTTTCCATAATTGAAAAAATTTTCCGAAATTGAGATCATGACAAAGTGTTCCGCAAAACAATTATATGATAATGTCGAACACTAACCGGCTCTGATACCAATGTTGGGACCGGGTGCATGTTGACAAGGATACGAGTTCGTAAAATTTAAAATTTTTACGTGCAGCGGAAGAGTTTGCATAAAATAATTTCCTAAATTATTTTAACTTCGTATCTAGCATGCAACCCTATGGTGTGTTGACATAATCATAAAATAAAACTTTGCGGAAAGTAAACTAATTTACTTTTATACCTCGCGTAACTCGAAGAAAAGGGACGAGATCCAACCGTAGCGTCCCTTGGAAGCTCCGCCTCTATTCGCGTCCACGCCGAGTTCTCTTCGGGATGACTTCGCCAAGTCACGAGTTTTGTGCCGACGAGGACTACTAGATTCTCGGAAGGTACAACTAGAAGAATAAGAGAAAATAATGGAAAACTAACCAACGAAGTAACGGAATCGAATTCCGGGAAGAGAGGAATCGCTGTCCGCTTCTTCTTCTTCGTGTTCGGGTTCTCCTTCTTCTTCTTGAGGCTCACGGCCTCCACCACCTTGGATGTAGGTTGGGCGCCGGCCCTAGGGGAGCTAGGGTGGGCGCCGGCCCTAAGGGAAGAGAGGGAGAAGGAGGAGAGGAGAGATTAAGAGAGAGAGGGAGAGAATAATTAATCTCTTAATTAGGAATAAGGGCTAGCCTTTGGTTCCTTTATATAGTAGCAACTCCTTTGCTAAGTCTCCCTCTAAACCGAATTAATGGATTTAACGGAATTAGTTATAAGAAATTTATCTTATTAATTATTCCGTTTAAACCGAGTCTTTATTATAAACTAATTTATAATAAAACTAATTCTTCTTCTCTTTAAATTATGGAATAAATTTTATAAGAAATTTATAAACTTTCTTATTATGAAAAAATCAATTCATAATTGATTTTATAAAATTAAAATAAACCAATTCATGGATTGTTTTAATCTTCCATAAAAGAATAAATTTCTATAAATTTTATTTATATAAATTTCTCTATACAAATTTATTTATCCATAATTTATAAAATAAATCGCACTAGATTTATTTTATTAATTAAACCAAAATTAATTGGTTTTCTCCTCTTATTGTGGCCGGCCACCAAAGGGGGTTTTGACACCCTCTTTGGCCAGCCAAACCAAGCTGAACCGCCGCGAATTAAACTCATTTAATTCGCCCAAAAAGCCTTCAAAAGACTTAGCCATTTTAGCTTCCATTGCGCCTCTGACTAACTCAGATTCGACTTATTTCTCTTGATCGGAAAATCTAATTTTCAACTCGTTTTAAATCCCTCGGATTACTCGTAGTGCGTGTGACTAAATAGGCTTTCGATTTATGTTGGTCGTCTATAATTTAACTAATTATAGAACGATCATGAGTGTCACCTAGTAGTACATCATGATCCCCAATTAATCGAAAGATCAACGGTCTGACCTCAGAAGAAATTATTCTGAAACCCTTCAGTAGCTCTAATGAATCGTGCCCCATTCCCTTCACCACCTTATACCCACTTGGTTCAGGACACGGTCAATGGTGTCAGTCCCCACTAGGCTGACTACGTCACACCTAGCCCAAGTAGTGTCTTTCTCGTCCTTTGGATTTCTAATTACTCTCATGTATTTAAGAGACTCGCACTCTTAACATGATATGCTTTGGCCAGAGGCTTTGAGTAACAATCCGACGATAGGCCTGGGTATACATCTCCTCGCAAGGAGTGGTGAATCCTTTGTAGGCTGTTCAAACATCTTCGGGCACTTCGGCTTATACCCGATCATCCTGGGTCCACACCTCCTTGGAGATGCTTGCTTAAGATGTCAAAGTATAAGTCTCCATGACCAAGATGACTTGAACACCGCAAGTCAAAGGAACATCGCACTTAAGCCGCAGTAAGATCTTCATTGACATATCTACATGTAGATTCCCATATGAAGTCTTACAGCTAGTCACTCCAATGAACTAGTTCCCTTAACTAGCATCCATGTTTATCTCCGGACATCCCAATGTCACCAGCCAGTGAGAATCAGCTAAATAGAGAATAACCCATGCTAGTCTCAACAGAATTGATAATGTCCGTATTTATCAATTCATCGACTAGGGATATTTCCAACAATTCACATTTGCACATTTAGAGATAATCACTAGTTGTGATCCCATCACAAATTCTCTTATGCTGTGAATTGTATGGCGGACATTCAGTATATGAGTTTAAGATCCCAATCAAATACAAACATGTATACTCAAATAGTGAATTATCATTTATTAAAATAAATGTTTACAATCATAAGGCGATTGCCTTAGGACACTTCTCTCATATCACTAACAGTATTTTGGTATGCCTCTACACAACTCAAAATTTTGTTAGACACAATATCAATCAATATACCCATTACCTTCTCATTTGCCCTTGCTTGTTCTTGTTGCTCTTGATTCTAATACCTAGGTCTAAGCCTCTTCTCGTGCTTATCCTTTGGAATCTTGAAGGGCTCTTCAAGAGCAATTCGAAGGTTCCACTCCATTCCGAACCATGCCTCCATTCTCGCTTTCCAATATCCGAAATTCTCATGGTCATAGGCCGGCGGAGTGTAGATGTCGTCCCCCAACTTATCTTCCATTTTCTTTTCCCTCTAGCATGTGCTCCATCGGCGGTTAGTCCGATCAAGAGCGATCCTTCGCTCTGATACCAATTGATAGATCGATCGTGTCCGCTAGAGGGGGGGTGAATAGTGTTTTTGAACCCCTTTCTTCCTACACGGTTAGTTGCACAGCGGAATATACAATAAAAACAATAAAACAAAAACTAACCAATGCTAACATGGAAGATTTACTTGGTATCCACCCTGGACGGGTGACTAATCCAAGAATCCGTCGGTGGATCAATCCCCAGATAACCTCCAGCTAGCTCTCGTCGTTCCTTGTGGGTGGAGAAACCTCGTCACAACACCAAACAAAGCTCTGAGCACAAAGACTACTATCTTACCTTTAACCAAGACAAGATTCGTCGAGAATCTCAGCCACCACGAAGTCTTCTTTAAATAGGACTTGGGCTGAAACCCTCGCCATCAGTCGACTGCTCCCAAGGCAGTTGACTGGTGCCACTGAAATTCGACCGTTGCACCCCAACGTTCGAATTCTCAGCCAACTCAGCAGGCACCTACCAGTTGACTGCCCCAAGGGCAGTCGACTGGTCCCCGGCCAGAACCCTTCTGTGAGTTCCCTCGGTCGTTTCCCTCAGGCTAGTCGACTGGTCTACTCACCCACCTAAGGTTACCCTTCCTGAGTACATTTCACTCCGCACTCAAACCCTAGGATTTCCCGAGTACAATCACACAACACTCGTACCCTCACGACTCGACTGACTCCTCATCCGCAGCCTCGACTATTGCCTTCGCGCCCTCTTCATCTTCGGCTCCTGTCCCTCGGATGCACGCAAGCCTCCAGCTTGCCTCCATGCCATCCTTCACGTATGCCTCGAAGTTCACGCCCCTAGTTCATCGTCCCTGCTCTCCAAGGTCCCTCAGGTGCACACAAGCCTCCAACTTGTCTCCATGGCATCCTTCACCGTACCGAGGCCGTCTAGTCAAGTCCACATGTGTAACCTGTACATCCTGCACACTCAACATACACATATAAGAACACAAGGGTAAACCTAACTTAAACCCTTTGCCCAAACATCAAAACACTTGGTCACTCAGGACCACAGATTGCCTCAACACTAACCATTACCATAAGAGACCTTTTCCTTCTCTATGTTGCACCGTTCTATTGGGGCATACAGGGTGCAGTGAATTGGGATTGATTTTCAATCTCTAATAAGTAAGTCCTACAACTATCCCAAGAGGTACTTACTACTACGATCCAATCGTAGAGTCTAGGTACTTTTATCTTGATGCTTCTCCACATCAGTTTTGAATTCTATGAACTAACAAAGATCCAGACTTGCGGTGCATCAAGTCAACGTACCTCTGCCTTTGAACAATCATCTATAGAATATATGAAATATATAAGGCTACCTCTATCTTGGATAGACTTAAGGATCTACACTTATCAGTATGAACCAATTCTAGCATACCTTTGACTCTATACCCCTTAGCCTAGAAAGGCCTCTTGGTCATCTTACCTTCCAAGCAAGATTCAAAGATTTTTAGGAAGTCTACTCTTCTACCACCAATGAACCCAAGGGCCCATTGGCTATCAACCTTTAAATCCTACTAAAGGTTAATAAGACCAAGCCTTTAGATGTTAAAGATATGTTTTGGTTCATCTTGGAAGGAACCTTTCTCTTATCTTGGTTAAATGATAAGCTATTAACATCTAATTGCATCATGGGAGCTTTTGGTTTTAAAAGATACCAATTGCCTATCAATGTACTTAAATAGATAATCTTTCTATTCCACTTTTATAATAAAAGCAATAGAATATCTTATTCCAGAAACTGAATGAATGTTCTTTCCAAAAATTAAGTGCATAAAAGCAATTTCTTTAAAACCAAAACTTTATCATCCTATCTACAAGAGATAAAAGAATAACTCCCACTTCAAAAGTCATCTCTGTAGCTTATCCCATGTAGATGGTAATCTCTTCCTCATCTAGTCGTCGGGTTTTCTAGAACCCCTGCAAAAAGATGCAGACATAATTAGTGACATCCGTATCTACACACCAGGTAACGGTAGATATCACCGCTAAACATGTTAGAACGATAAAAGAGAAAAGTATACCTGAATTATCACTTTGACGGTGGGGACAGTCCGCCTTCCAATATCCAGACTGCTTGCACACGAAGCACTTGTCTTTCGGCTTCCTCATGCAACTCTGAGGTCCCTGTAATCCTGCTACTTTCTTTGCCCCAGCATGTTTATTCTTCTTCTTTCCTTTCAGTTTAGAAGTAGAAACCCCTTTAGCAATGAAAGTCTGTGAACTCTGAAGAGAAAACGCCTCTACCGCCTTGAGTTCTGTCAGAAGTTCTGCCCAGGAATATGAACGTTTGTGCATATTGTAGCTTAGGCGAAACTTCTCAAAACTCTTTGGTAGAGATTGGAGGATGAGATCGACCTGGGTTTCCCCATCAATTTGTGCTCCAAGGATTTCCATCTCTTTCAGCCAAGGCATCATTTTGAGAACATGGTCCCTCATGGGCATACCCTCAATCATGATGGACGTTGTCAAGTTCTTCATGACATCATGCTTATTAGTGTCGGAAGCACCAAGATCAAACCTGAGTTTTGATAATCACAAAGGGTTCACAAGTTAAGGTTATATTGTGATCTAATGTGGTTATTTAAGTACGCAAGAAAAAGTCCTAGGTAAGCTAGGCATGAAGTCCTGGTTTAAGGAATTGGGCAATAAGTCCTGGCCGAGGGCTGGGCACCTAAGACCTGACCAAGGGTTGGGCAATAAGTCCTGGTCGCGAAATGAGCACAAAGTCCTGATCCGAGGAATTGGGCAATAAGTCCTGTACGAGGGCTGGGCACCGAAGACCTGACCGAGGGTTGGGCAATAAGTCCTGGTCATGGACTGGGCATGGAGTCCTAATTTGGAAGATTAGGTAATAGTCCAACTGGAGGAGCTGGTTGGCAAAAAGGTAAATTCTCTTGAGAGGAGTAGGCGAGGACGCGTTCCTCGAGGAGGGAACATTAGGCGTCGGTTCGACTTAGGATTCCATTTGGGAAGCCCAAAGTCAGAACCAAGAAAGCCCATACTGTTAACTAAACATATGTCATCTATTATTGGTGATTTGGAACTAACCCTGGTTGCAAGAACGAAGGTTGAAGTTCACTTCATCCCAGGGGCCTGAATGGAGTCAGGCGCCCGAGCATACAGGCGCCTGTATGGATACAGGCGCCCCAGAATGGTTCTTTCCAAGCAGTCTACGAAGCTGAGCTGCCACATCATCATGGGAGGCACCCGTGATCATACATGTGCCCCAGTCTTCCCAGGTGCCCCAGTTGAAGGGAAAAGCGTTGGCCAAGTCTGCGGAAGAGAGTTCGCGAAGATAAGCACACATGTCAGGCGCCCCATTCAACACAGGCACCCAAGAAGACTATATATAAAGGGGTTCACCCCCTTGCTTCCAAACAACACTGCTTCCAACGAAAACATTCAAGCGCTCTGCTCCAAATGCTCTGTGCTCAAGTTTAAAGCGCCAACGTAAATTGTCAAGGACCGTGGGCCTTGGAGTAGGAGTCGATCTAGACTCCGAACCAAGTAAAACCAAGCGTGTTAGCATTGTGTTTTATTTCCGGTGCGTATTATTTTTATTTTTATCCAAAAATGTTTTATCGATATTCACCCCCCTTTGTCGATTCTAAACGATCTCACAAGTGGTATCAGAGTGGGTGGGTCAAATCTGGTGTAACCACCGATTGAGCAATTTTTTAGATTTTGGTTTTAAAATATTTTTTTCATTTGTAATTTTATTCGTTAATCGAGGTTGGTGGGGGCAACACCACTCGATTTATTATTATTATTATTATTTTTCTATTGCACTACTAATTCAAGACTTAGTCTTGGGACAAAGTTTTTTTTGTAAATTTTTCAGATCAAAATCTATGAACAATCAAGAATGGAACAGTGCTCGTCCACCGCTTTTCTTCGGCGAGAATTTCAAATTTTGGAAAGATCAAATGGAATCTCACCTGAAGGCTCATATGGACATATGGATGATAATCCAAACCGGATTCACTTTCCCCATAGAAGATCGATTATCAATCGCGTGGAACAAATTGGATCAACCAACACTCATCAAGATTGAGACAGATGCAAAGGCGATTGCAATCCTACAATGTGGCCTATCCAAAAATAACTCAAACTGGTCGGACCATTCGAATGTGCTAAAGAAATGTGGGAGAAACTAATCAACCTACATCAAGAGAACTCCGACATCGAGCTCTTAGAGGGGGTACTATCCGAATCATCGAAAGAATCAGACAAAGAAGAGGAAGACAATCAAATGAGCTATCTTGCACTCTCGGCACAAGCACAAGTAGCTGAGACAGAATCAATACCCGACTTTGAAATCGAACCATAATCAGAAGATGAGCCTGCTAAGATAGAATCTTTACCCAACTTTGAATTTTTCTCAGAATTAGAATTACATGAGCAAACTAATACTGCGATGGTCGAGAAAAGTATAGCTTTTGTTGCAGGGAAAACTCAAGGAAGATCACAGAAGAAGAACCAACAACCAATACCCGAGTTCGACTCAGATTCGGAGTCTGACAACGACGGAGTAGATCATCCAATGCTGGTCCAGTTGGCTCGTGATTACTACAAGGTGTTGAAGAACCAAACGAGCAAAAGAAAGACGGCAAAAATCAAGGGGGAGATTCCCAACGTGGATTCAAAAGGTAAAATTATAAATTCAAAATTTAAAAGTCATATAATATGTTATAAACGAAGGGAGAGAGGACACTACCAAAATCAGTGTTCACTCGCAAGAGTCAGTCTTCACCACCTACGACAAAGGAACCAGTTCCAGGAGCACGAATGGACAAGAGTCACATTCAATGCTTCAAGTGCAAGAAGTTTGGGCATTATACAAATAAATGCATAAAAAGAATCCCCAAGGATACTGGACAACCAACTAAGAGAGATAAATTTACCTTATATGAAAATCCAGTGTTTACTTCAAATACTAATATCTTGCCCAAACACTCTTGGTCAAATTTAAATATTGACACATACTCAAGTAACTTAATTGAATCATGTAAATTAATTAAGATAAATTTTAGAGAATTAAAACAAGAAAATGAGACTCTGAAAAGTAACGTTGACATGCTAGAAATTCTAATTCATAATCTTGCTGACTTGGAAAATCCAGAAATTTTCTCCAACAATGATTTTACTTAGATGATCCTTTTCTGAATTATTGTCTAATGCTTGTTTTTTTATTATTTATTTCTCTGCTTAGACTTAGGAATGATTAGTTAAGGATAAGACTTACTTGAAACATGAACAACATAGTATTTGGTGGAGGTGAGATGATAGTACGTTAGGGAAGCCTTTCTAAAAAGTCAAGTAGGGTAAGACGTACTCTATTTGGTCTGTTTAGTCCGGTGGAACTAGCCGAAGCTACCTCTCCAAATCCTAAGCTAGTTAGACCAGAGTTTCTCAAAAAGGAATTTGAAAATGAACTTTCGGTAAAAGGCTTTGTTTAGGAAAGGGTTGTTGATCCAATAAGGCTACGTCCAAAGAAGGCCTCTGTGTCTCGCCAAGACTTGGAAGCCAATTATTGAAACTCACTTTTAAATTACTATTTAATAAACTCAAATCTAATACAATTTTAATTAACTCTTAGATTTAACATTAAATCAAAAGATAAAAATAATACATCTCACAAAACAGATAAGGAAAACTATTTTGTCACTTAGAATTGGGTGAGATGTCTAGACCTAATAATGTAGTCCAACCCAACTAACCAAAATTAATTCAATTTCTACATTTCTAAAATTAATTCTTCACTTTTCAAAATTAATTTTCTACTTTTTCAAAATTAATTCTACACTCAACATTTACAAAGTTAATTATACATTTAACAATTTTCAAATTTTGCTTTTCAGTTAATATCTTTTCTTCACTGAGCATCTTCAAAATTAAAATGCACTTAAAACTCGGTCTTTCAAAATCAGCTCAAACACAAAATCTCAATCTTTTTCAAACTTATGATTTTCAAAAATTAATCTCTTCAAATGTTAACTGCGCCAAATTTGAAAAATCTTAAAAGATCTCAAACTAACCCATTGTTGTTAATCAAACTAAGTTTTGATCATAATCACAATGGAACCTAGGACTTGATTGAAATATTGCTTGGTGAAACTTGGTCAACACGGGCGCTCGAGACCCTCACGGGTACCCGAAGCTTTTCCCAGCATTTGAGGCAGTCAAATCTGAGTATTCTGACCTCAGGCGCTCGAGACGGACTCAGGCGCCTCAAAGTCTGTCACGGGCGCCCAAGTGACCACACGGGCACCTGTAATGACCTTTATAAACTCATGCGGCCTGCCTCTTTTCACCACACCTCAAATCATTCCTTCCTCATCCTCTCCTCACTCCTAAGGTGCCCTAAAGCTGCTCAATCTCCCTCGATCACTCTATCTTCACAATGCTGCCCCGGCATGACTTAATTATACCTTTACATTTAATTTTATAATTTAATTCTAGTCAATAATGTTAGTTTTTTTAATTTACTTAGCAAACGTCGAGTCACCCAAAATGACCCTGAGGCCGAGCCTAGTCCTGACCCCAGATTTCCCACCTTAGCTCTATTCAATAAGTTCACACACATAACTTATAAACCTATTAAGACGAACTATTTAAATAGAAGCTTCTTTACCCAATCTTGCCCTTTAGCTATAGACGTTATTAACTTCTATCAGCTTGATCAGCTAGTGTATTGCACCAGTCCTATCAACACGACCATGTGCGCTGAATTATACAACAACTTGGTCAAAATTGATGACCTGTGTTACACTACCACTATCTAGACCCATGCACTCACCATCACACGCACTTTGTTTAACCGTTTCCTTGGACTACGACCTTCTCAGTCCACATTCTGCTGTTATCCTCCGACAGACCTTCCCTTTGCTCCTCCATATTCACATATCACCCTTGATACTCTCTATTCCTACTTTTTCGGAGATGCGTGAGATCCGATGGTACAGAGATTTAAGTCCGTCGATCTATGCATTCAGGACTACGCTCTGTACAGAGTCTTGATCCGCAGCATTCTTCCTTTGACCTCTCGAGATGTGGCAGTCATGCGACCCTTCCATACGTTCCTACTCTATGCGATGATCCACCGCTTGGACATAGACATAGGTCTACACATGTTCCATACGATCATCTACGCATCCAATGCATCCACTCACTCAAGAGTACGGACTCCCTATTGCCACATTCTCACCACACTTCTTCATCATCACGGTCAAGACATCTCTGTTGGAGAGATCATCCCTATGATAGAATTTGATGAGATAGGGGCTAGGAACTATTCTTTAGCGGCCATAGACATCTCGGCCACCGGGGTTTTGTCATGGAGACGAAGAGGTGCTCGATGCCAGATCGATTCGGACAACGAGGTGGACGTCGTCGTAGTCGATCTTGCCGCCGAGATTGAGGAGCATCTATGAGAGCCTCCACCACTGATTACGAACCAGCGCCGTGCTCGGATAGAGACGGAGGTCCACAATCTCCGAGAGGAGATGGAGGCTCATCATGTCGAGCACATGGACGCCCTATAGGACCGACACGATGAGATGATATCGATGTTTCGGTCATGGCACCACGACCCATTTTGGCCCCCTAGCCCATCTTCTTAGACCAGAGATGTACTTTTGATGATATGACTTTCCCTACTTTATAGGGCTGACTTGTTAACCTACACTATGCAGTTGACATGGTTACTTTCTAATTTTCTGATTCATATTTGACTTAATATTTATCTGCTCCATATTTAACTTAATATTTATCTCCTTTATATATGACCTAGATTTTAGGGTTGTGCTTAGTAGAATATGACTGTTCTAATTTTTCTTAATTTTTTTAATATTTCATATTTTTCGAGAAATTCTTTTCTTAATTTTGTTGAAATTTAAAAAAAATTTCTGACTTAGATTTTTCTAAAAATTACCCCCTTCAAAACTAGAGTTTTCTGCGCAATGGATTTAGCCTATGCTTTAACCCTAGAATTGCATGCTCCTATAGATCTAGAAGCCAACACTCATTAGGACACTTTGATTGATAACCTAGACTGAGTTGAGATGCTTAGGTCTATGCCTTGACTCAAGATGCTTTAAGTTAGTGCATCTGGAGTAGTTGGGGCGATAAATACAATTGAGCAGCAATCGAGCTAAGTGTTCAAGCTTAGAAAATCTAACTTGATCAGATCACTTAACCAGACTAACCCAAGTGAAAGTTGTTGTTATATAACAGTTAGTAAGTAGCTAATTGGGTTAGACATCGAACGAGTTCAATTTAGTTGGTTTGATCCTTTTTGTTGCTTGGACTCACTAGATTTGGTTCAATATGTATTTAGAATTGTCTTTTTAAACTGGCTCTGATTCGCAATTGTTTTGAAAGTGGTTTTTAATTAGTTTTTTGATATATGGCAAAGGGGGAGAGTAAACAAAAAGAAGTGAAAAAAAAATAATTTTTTCAAAAACTAAAGTTAAATTCTCTAGTGCAGATTTTTTACATGCAAAAATGTTTTAAAGGCAAAACTTCTTTCAAAAGTCTTAAAGTATTTTTAAAATATTTTCTAAGTACAAAATATTTTTCCAAGTGCATAATATTGTTCTAAGTACAAAATATTTTTCCAAGTGCACAATATTTTTTCAAAGTGAAAAATATTTTTGTAAAATATTTCTAAATGAAAAATTTTTTTGTAAGCGCAAATTTTTTTTTGCAAAATATTTCTAAATGAAAAATATTTTTCTAAGCGCAAACTCTTTTGCAAAATATTTCTAAGTGAAAAATATTTTTCTAAGCGCAAACTCTTCGCAAAATATTTCTAAGTAAAAAATATTTTTCTGCAAATTCTTTTGCAAAATGCAAGGTTTTTTGCTACAAATTTTCAAGAGAAGTCAAAACTCCTTTGTTTTAAAAAAATTTATTAAACTTTTCAAAAAAGTGTCTTAACTTTTCTCAACTTCAAAATTTTGCAAAATATACTTGGTCAAAATTTGCTGATCTTTATTTCTTTAACTTTTTCCTCAAAAAGGTTACACTTAAACTATTTTGAAAAACTGCATATCTATAAAAGTTTCAGGGTGAGAATCTCTAATTCGGGGGGAGCTTAGTGTGTTTTTCAAAATTTAGTTTTCTTAAAAGAGAGGGAAAATAAAACATAGTTGTTTGATATACCTGCTTTAAATGTTTTAACATAACTTTTGAACCAGGTTGCCATAAATCAAAAAGGGGGAGATTGATGGTGCCGGAAGCACCAAGATCAAACTTGAGTTTTGATAATGACAAAGGGTTCACAAGTTAAGGTTATATTGTGATCTAATGCGGTTATTTAAGTGCGCAGGAAAAAGTCCTAGGTAAGCTAGACACGAAGTCCTGATTCAAGGAATTGGGCAATATGTCCTGGCCGAGGGCTGGACATCTAAGACCTGACCAAGGGTTGGGCAATGTGTCCTGGTCATGGATTGGACACGAAGTCTTGATTCGAGGAATTAGGCAATAAGTCCTAGCCGAGGGTTGGGCACTGAATACCTGACCAAGGGTTGGGCAATAAGTCCTAGTTATGGACTGGGCACGAAGTCCTGATCTGGAAGATTTGGCAAAAGTCCAACCGGAGGAGCCGATTGGCAAAAAGGTAAATTCTCCTGAGAGGAGTAGGCAAGAATGCGTTTCCCGAGGAGGGAACATTAGGTGTAACGACCCGGAAAATTCTCTTAATATTTTCTTAAAATATTAAGCATGTCTAAATAATTTTCCAAGGGACCTAGAAATATTAAGGAGAACTTTGGCCTAGAAAATCCATGTTTTCTCATTTAAATTGAGAAAACTAAGTACCAATGAGCTTTAAATGGGCTCCAAAAATGGGTATTAATTAGGTAAAAATTAATATAAATTAGGTAAAATTAATATAAATATAAAAGAATTTTATTTAGGAATATTGGCATAATTATGGGTGATTTTAGGGGGATTTTCAGAATTTAAAAAAATAAAAATAATAAAATAAATGAAATAAAAATAAAATAAAAATAAAGGTGCATGAGCCAAGGATTGAACCTTGGACCTCTTGTACAACCATATATGCACTAACCAACTCACCTAGCAAGGTATTGTTAGGAGGGAATGAAGTGGATATTGGTTAAGGCATAGAAGAAGATGAAGAGTCATGGAGAGACTCTTCATTTGCCTCCTTAATGGGCTATTAAACTGGGGTTTTGGGAGTTACCTCTTCTTCCCATCACTTGCATTTCGAAACCTCTCCCTTCCCTCATCCTATCCGAATACCCAAGGAGGGGTTCTCCCTTGGAAAAGCTCCACAAGAGGTCTTATCTCCAAGATCTAAGAGTTTTCCCAAGGATACAAGGACAAGGAGGCAAGGATCCAAAGCTTTTACAATCTTCTTCTTCTTCCAAGGTTCGAAAAATCAAGAAACTCAAGGTAAGACTCCCTCACCTGTGGTATAATAGTTCCCTATGATTTTTATGATTTTTAGTATGATATATAGTGGTTGGTTTTCGAATTGGATGTTGAAAGGAAAGAAAACCGAGAACCCTCATGTTTAAGGGTTTCGGCCACCATGATTTACAGGTCTATAATTATGCTAAAAATCATGATAATGTTATTTAATGTTCCTTTATGATGTGTAGAGGTTAAGTATAATATTTGGGAATTTTTGGAGTACCCTAGGAGACCCTAGGGTTTCGGCCAACATGAAAGAAACAAAACTAAGAACCCTAAGTTTAAGGGTTTCGGCCACCATGATTTACAGGTCTATAATTATGATAAAAATCATGATAATGTTATTTAATGTTCCCTTATGATGTGTAGAGGTTATGTATAATTTTTGGGAATTTTTGGAGTACCCTAGGACACCCTAGGGTTTCGGCCAACATGAAAGAAACAAAACTAAGAACCCTAAGTTTAAGGGTTTCGGCCACCATGATTTAAAGGTCTATAATTAAGACAAAAATCTTGATAATGTTAATTTATGTTCCCTTATGCTGTTTGGAGGTTAAGTATAAATTCTGGGAATTTTTGGATTACCCTAGAGACCCCATATGTTTCGGCCAACCTCAAGGGCCCAAGGGTTAGGGTTGAGCCTTTAACTTCAAGTATATGTTTATGTGTTTCCATGATAAGTATGATAAGTATATGTTTAGGATATGAATGATGCCATGATAAGAATGATAGGGTTATGATCACGATAAAAATGATGCTATGATATGTTAGGTTCATGATATGAATGATGCCATGTTAAGTATGTTATGTTTATGTTTAAGAATGAGGATGATGTCATGTTTAAGAATGAAAATGATGCCATGTTAAGTATGTTATGTTTATGTTTAAGAATGAAAATGATGCCATGTTAAGAATGAAAATGATGCCATGTCTAAAAAAAAATGAAAGTGAGGAATGAAGTTAAGGTTCATGCCTTTAAGGCATAATGATGATGTTAAGTATGATGAATGAATGAATATGCTATGAATGATGATGAATGAAAGATGATGCTTATGTCTTTAAGGCATAAATATGCTAAGACGGCATGGTCGATGGTCGACGGTACGACGGTCGTGAGTATTGGTAAATGGGCCGGTAGACGGGCCGAGTCGTAACAAGTTATGCTATGTTAAAGATGCCATGAATGCCATATGAATGATGAAGCATGAAAAGTATTTTACTTTATGTATGGGCTTGTACCGGACCGAAGTATGGGTCCAAGGGATGGGCACCTTAAGAACGCCCCGGTTTTGGACTACCGTAGCTGTCCACGGTTCTGGCACTACCGGAGCTGTGCAACAGGGATGGGCACCTTAAGAACGCCTCTGTTCGGGGACTACCGACTATGCTGTCCTTACCCTAGTAGGTTGGGGCTCGCGACCTCGAACTTGCTAGGGATGCGCGCAATGATGTATGTCTGTGGTACAAGCCGGGGACCCCAAATGATGTTATGATGATTATGTTTAAGCAATGAAAAGTATGTTTTAAAAGTTAAGCATCCTTATGTATATGCATTCCACTCATGCATCCATTCATGTTATGCATTATGCTATGTTGATAAGATTTTATGCTTACGTTTCATGTTAAGAAGTATGCATGAGAATGAATGAATTATGCCATGCTTAGAATGTTCACTATGTTTATGATTTATGCCATGAATTATGTCATGCTTAGAATGTTCACTATGTTTACGATATGCCATGAATTATGCCATGCTTAGAATGTTCACTATGTTTATGATTTATGCCATGAATTATGCCATGCTTAGAATGTTCACTATGTTTACGATATGCCATGAATTATGCCATGCTTAAAATGTTCACTATGTTTATGAATTGTGCCATGAGAATGAATGAATTATGCCATGCTTAGAATGTGCACTATGTTTACGATATGCCATGAATTATGCCATGCTAGAATGTTCACTATGTTTATGAATTGTGCCATGAGAATGAATGAATTATGCCATGCTTAGAATGTCTATGATGTTTATGTTTATGCCATGTATCATGCCATGCTTAGAATGTTACTATGTTTATGTTCATGCCATGCTATGTATACGATAAGTGATGCAAGATGTTATGTTCTAAGTAGAGCACCAAGTATGTTAATGTTTTATGTACTCATTATGAGATGATGAATGATGGATGGTTTTGTGAGTAGGAAAGAGTCTTACTAAGCCTGTGTGCTTATAGTCTTATTTCCTTATACCGCAGATCATTCAAGGGGATAATGAAGGAAGCAGCAGGAGGGCAAGAACGCATGTGTGACGTAGTGACTTGGCCCAGGAACTATATGTTTACTTAAGTGTTTGAATAATGACTTATGGAACCTTATGATATGATGTTATGTGAGACATGATAGGATGCTTAAGTTCAAAGTTAATATGCTAAGGTTCCCATGTCAATAAGTTAAGAATGGTAACAGGGCATGTATAAGTTAAGTTATTCCGCTGCCTTATGATGTCTACATGCCCTAAGCATGTTAACGTAACGCCGCTTAGGAAAAAAAAAGCGGGCGTTACATTAGGCATCGGTTCGACCTAGGGTTTCATTTGGGAAGCCCAAAGTCACAACCAAGACAACCCAGGCTGTTAACTAAACATATTTCATTTATTATTGGTGCTTTGGAACTAACCCTGGTTGTAGGAACGAAGGTTGAAGTTCACTGCATCTTAGGTGCCTGAATAGAGTCAGGCGCCCGAGTATATAGGCGACCCAGAAGGGTTCTTTCCAAGCAGTCTACGAAGCTGAGCTGCCACGTCATCATGGGAGGCGCCCGTGATCATACAGGCGCCCTAGTCTTCCCAGGCGCCCCAGTTGAAGGCATAAGCGCTGGCCAAGTCTGCGGATGAGAGTTCACGCAGATAAGCACACGTGTCAGGCGCCCCATTCAACACAGGCACCCAATAATACTATATATAAAGGGGTTCACCCCCTTGCTTCCAAACAACACTGCTTCCAATGAAAATATTCATGCGCTCTTCTCTAAATGCTTCATGCTCATGTTTAAAGCGCCAACGACGACCCGCTGCTCCGATCTACGAATCCTTCTCTGGTCGTCGATATTTTTAATTTATTGCTAATATTAAATTCTGTATTCATACTTCAAATTTGTAACCACTTTCCGAAATATAGAATTGCCCAACGTAAACGGTCAAAGACCGTGGGCCTTGGAATAGGAGCCGATCTAGACTCCTAACCAAGTAAAACCAACCGTGTTAGCATTGTGTTTTATTTCCGCTGCGTATTATTCTTATTTTTATCTGGAAAAGTTTTATCGATATTCACCCCCCCCTCCTCTATCGTTTCTAAATGATCCCACATTGCCTAGCGGCCCGATCATGATGTCTGAAGAGTTCATCAAGTTTGGATGTTTTATCACTGGTAATGGAAGAAGTCTGAGGTTGATAACTCTGAGTCATCTCGTCTGCTTCTAACCATTTCCTGAAATATTCAAACTCCTCTTCATCATTAATCTCGCTAGGTTCTTCAGCACAGAACTCGATAAGATCACACTTCGATTCCTCGGCAGTTTTGACAATATCCAGGTTTAATTCCCAATCATTATTACTAGTAGGGGCATTAAGTTTGTTTTCTCTTTGAATTAAGTCAAGTGGGTCTAGATGCATTTTAAAACACTTGAGAATCACATTAATCACACACTTTAGATTTCAAAAATAAATTAATTCCTCAAAATAATAAATTTTCAAAATCAACCAACACCTCAAAATGTTGGTGCAGGAAGCACCAGATCGAACCTTGTTTTGATATTGGCAAAGGATTCAAAGTTAAGGGTTATTTGTTGTCTAACAATGCTGCTTGAGAGTGCAGGAAACAAAGTCCTAGCGAAGGGCTGCTAGGCACCTGACGATGGGCTGTCAGAAAACCAAGTCCTGGCGAAGGGCTGCTAGGCGAAAACCAAGTCCTGGCGAAGGGCTGCTGGGCGAAACTCAAGACCTGGCGAAGGGCTGCTGGGCAAAAACCAAGTCCTGGCGAAGGGCTGCTGGGCGAAACTCAAGACCTGGCGAAGGGCTGCTGGGTAAAAGTCCAACTGGAGGATCCGGTTGGCACCAGGTAAATTCTCCCGAGAGGAGTAGGTGAGGACGCGTTCCCCTTGAGGGAACATTAGGCGTCGGTTCGACCTAGGGCTCCATTTTGGAGATCCAAAGTCAGAACCAAGACAGCTAAGGCTGTTTTAACTAACTTATTATTTGCTGTTTTGGACTAACCCTGGATGCAGGACCGAAGGACTGTGTTTCTGCAGCTCAGAGAGCCTCAAAGGAGTGAGGCCGTAGCTGAGCAGGGCGCCCCAGATGTGTCGGGCGCCCCAGAGTCAACCCAAAGTCAGCAGAGAGGTAAACGCCCCGACAGCAGCGCAATTGGGGCGCCCCGCGTGTGTCGGGCGCCCCGCATGTCGAGCGCCCCGCGTGTCTCGGGCGCCCACTGTGCCACGCCACTGAAGGCTGCTGCAGCTCACTCTCGCGAAGCCCTGAAGATGACGCTTTGACCGGTCAACCGGGCGCCCCGCGCGCGTCGAGCGCCCCGGTCAAAGCTGATCCCGAAGATGAAGAGATCAGCCTTGACCAGAGGGCTCGCCGGATCAAGAGCCACGTGGGGGGCGCCCCGAGCATGTCGGGCGCCCCCTGCCCTATATAAAGAGGGCCTCGACCCTCTTCTTGAACAACCAATTCCTTCGACAATTCTACGCTCTTCTGCTTCCACGACACGCTCCAGAAAGCTGCCAACTCAAGCCGACGACGTCCCACTGCTCCAGAACTTCAATCTTCACTGGACGTCGGTAACAAGAGTTGTATTTAAGTTTACGAGAATATTTTTATTATTATTTGTGTGTAAACTTTTGCGAACTTATAGAATTGCCCGCAGAAAACGGTCAACGACCGTGGGCCTTGGAGTAGGAGTCGACCCAGGCTCCGAACCAAGTAAACCGGCTGTGTTTGCGTTGTTGTGTTCTCTTTTATTTCCGCTGCGCACCCGCTCTTTTTAAATCCGAACGAATTGCGACATTCACCCCCCCTCTCTCGCATTTCTCGATCCAACAAGTGGTATCAGAGCGGGGTTATTCAAAGTTGGTGCAACCACCACTTTGAAATTTCTTTTCGGATTTTTTTTTTTGCTTTATTTTTTTTAAAATAATATCTGTGAGAATTTGATAAAAGAATCAATTCTAAATTCTCATTTTTTTGCCTTTTTCAATTCTAAATTCTCATTTTTTCACCATAAGTCAGAATTGATAAAAGAATCAATTTGTGAAAATTTGTCATAAAATTTTTTATTATTATTTTAATATTTTTCCTCGAAATTCGTGCTACCTTAATTCGAGAAATTTTTTTTCTTACTTTTTCTTCATTAATCAAAATTGTTAAAATCAACATTTTCTAAAAATTTTATTATTATTTTAATATTTTCCCTCGAAATTCGTGCAATATTTTTTTTGTTGCTCCCGCACTACTAATCCAAGACCAAGTCTTGGTACATCTCTGTTTTTTTATTGTGTGCAAGATTTAAACTAATGGCCAATCAAGAATGGAATAGCATCCGTCCACCACTCCTCTCCGGCGAGAACTTCAATTCTTGGAGAAGTCAAATGGAGTCCCTTCTGAAGGCCCACATGGACATATGGATGATCCTCCAAACGGGGTTTACAGTACCTACAGAAGATGGTATGTCGATCGCCTGGGAGAAATTGGACGAACCAACTTTGAGGAAGATCGAGGCAGATGCAAGAGCAACTGCAATTCTTCAATGCGGTCTAACCAACGAACAACTCAAGCTAGTCGGCTCATTTGGATGTGCTAGAGAAATTTGGGAGAAATTGATCGATCTTCATCAAGAAATCTCAGATGAAGAAGAAGATCAGGTAAGTTATCTCGCACTCTCAGTCCAAGCACAGACAGCCGAGTCAGAGTCTGAACCTGAACCCATAGTCGAAATCGAACCAGCAGAATCAGACGACGAACTGGCTGAGATGGTAACCAATTTCAAATTCTTTTCTAAATTAGAATTAAATAATCAAGCTGATACTGCAATGGTCGAGGAAGGTATAACTTTTGCAGGGAAAACTCCAAGAGAACCACCAAAGAAGGAGCTTCAACCGGTACCCAAGTCCGACTCAGACACGGAATCAGAAGATGAATTTAGATCCGAGACAGTAACAATTAAGGGGGAGATTCCTAATAAGGAATCAAAAGGTAAAATTACAAATTTGAATTTTAAAAATCATATAATTTGTTACATATGCAGGGAGAGAGGGCACTACCAGACTAAGTGTCCTACTCGAAAGATTCAAACAATACCACCGACGGCGACAAAGGAACGAGCTCCAAAAGCACGAAAGAACAAGAGTCGCATTCAATGCTTCAAGTGTCAGGAGTTTGGGCATTACAAAGAGGAATGCACAGATAAACGTTACAAAGATCCAGGGCAACCAACCAAAATGGGTAACTGTAATTTACATCCAAATCAACTCTTTACCTTGAATACTGATAGTTTAATTAATCCCCCTTGGTCAAATTTAGATATGGATGCATGCTTAGATAACTTAATGAAATCATGTATATTAGCAAAGTCAAAATTCAAAATGTTAAGACAAGAAAATGAGACTTTGAAAATTAAAATTGATATATAAGAAAAACTGATTAATAATTTTGCAAACTTAGAAAATCCAGAAATTTCTCCTCACTATGACATTATCTGAAGTTTTGTTGTGGCTATTCATAGGACTAGATAGCTTAAGGACTTAACCAATTACTTGAAATTTGAAAACATAGTATTGGGAGGAGGTGAGATGATAGTACGTTGGGGAAACCAACTCTAATAAGATCAAGTCTACTTGGTCTCTTTAGACTGGTGAAACCAGCCGAAGCTACCGATCCAAGACCCAAGCTAGTTAGACCAGAAAATGACCTAATTTAATTTGAAAATGAAATTTCATTAAAAGGCTTTGTCAAGGAAAGGGTGGATGATCCCATAAGGCTTCGGCCAAAGAAGGCCTAGTGCCTCGCCAAGACCTGGAAGCCAATTTCTGAAATTCAAATTCAAATTATCTTTTGTCAAATTCGAATCTAACACAAATTTCAAATAATTATAGATTCTAATCTGTTTTCAAAATTTCTATTTTTCAAACTTATTCTGTTTCAAAAATCACTTAATCAGTGTTCAAAATTTCTGCTTTCTAAACTTATTTTTTTTTCAATTCTGTTTTCAAAATTAAATAACTTTTTTCAAAATAAATGAAAATTCCTTTTCAAAATTAATTTTTACCTTCAAACCTGTCTCACAAAGAACTTTTAAGGTTAACTGTTTGAAAATCCTAGATTGGGTGAGACAGGAAAATTAAGTTCAATTAAAATTTCTTTTATGTTGTGTTTTAATTCAGAGGATAATTCCAACATAGTCAAACCATGATGAACATAGTCAAACCTGGATAACACTGAAGTCCCCTAGGACATTAGATTGAGTTAAATAGTAAAGGGGAGTGGTTTATTCTTTTTAATTTTTTTTCAAAATATCTTTGAAAAATTATTATCATTTCAAAATGTTTTTCGAAAAAGGGGCTTATGTTTGAAAATTATCTTCAATTCAAGTTGAATTTCCTAAAATTATATTACCGTACTGATATTCAAAACTATTCTTTTGATTTTAATAAACCCTGAAGACTCAGAGGAAGGTCCACTTCATGATCCATAAGGACTCCTGGGATGTGTCAAATTTAGGGGGAGTTTGAGTCAAAAGAAGAATTTCTGAAATGTGTTTATTAATTTTTTTTGTTATTAGACAATTCTTATAATTTAAATCAAACCTTAAGACTCAGAGGAAGATCGCTTGTAGTCAACAAGCTTCCTAGGACTGGGTCAAGTTTAGGGGGAGATTAAATTAAAAGAATTATTGAATTATATGTTTTCATGCACTGCACGTTTAAAATCCTTTTGAAAAACTTAAATTTTTCTTTCAAAATATTATTATTTTATTTTTTAAATTCTTTTGGAAATAGTATTTACTTGAGTTGGAAAATTTCCAGGACACTTAGGAAACTGTCCTTATAGTTAACAAGGTTTCCTAGGATTGTGTCAGACTGGAAAAGTAACCAAAGCAAGTAAAATATTATGCGTTAAAAACAATACTTTTGTAAGTGCCTTCAAAAGATAATTTTTATAAAAGCACTTATAGTTTTTAATGCATAATCTTCTTATATCTTCGAAAATGCACAAGTACTTCTACTTTTCAAAATAGAATGTTTTCAAAAGTACTAATACTTTCAAGGCAATTGTGTTCTAAGTGAATGAATTTTTCTAAAAGACTTGCATACAAAAATAATTTTTTTAATGCCTTTCAAAGTGGAGTTTTGGTGCATGTTAAGCTTTTGATATGCTTTCAAAAATTATGCTAAGTATTTTTATGTGTTCAAAACTCATAGGCTCTGATACACAAATTTTAAATTTTTTTTAAACATATATATATTTTTTTTCTTATTGATATATGGCTAAGGAGAAGAATTTCTCATTAAGAGGAAAGATTGGTTAAGAGAGAAAAGGCTACAATTATTTTTTTTGTCTTTCAAAAAGTAAAGCTCTTGTCGTTCAAAGTTCAATATTTTCAAAAATTAACTTTACTTGTTTTTCAAAGCTTAAGTACATCTTTTGGAAAATCAACTTTACTGACTGGTAAGAAAATTTTCTAAGTAAAAAATTCAAACTCTCTTGAAAATTTTCCAACTCCAAACATTTTCTAACTTAAAAAGGTTCTCTTGAAAGTTTCTAAGTAATAAAAATTGAATCATCTAAACTTAGAAAATTTTCTTTCAACCCCGCCATTTTCTAAGAATTGGAAATTTGGCGTCAAAATTTTGCCTAAATAAAATTCCTTTTTACAATCACCTAGAAAAGTTATGTTACAAAATTTAGGTTTGCAAAACCTTTTAAATTGTTCACCCATGTTGGTTTTGATATATGTCAAAGGGGGAGGAAAGGTTAAAGTTAAGAGTTAAGTTAATTATTCAGGGGGAGAATAAGCATGCGAAATTTTTTTCTGTTCAAATTACATTTGGGTTTAGACTGTTACGAATTGATATGTCTTATTAGTCTTAACCTTTATGCTTAAACTGCTATCTTTTTCCTTAACTTTGAATTGTGTTGCCATAATCAAAAAGGGGGAGATTGTTGGTGCAGGAAGCACCAGATCGAACCTTGTTTTGATATTGGCAAAAGATTCAAAGTTAAGGGTTATTTGTTGTCTAACAATGCTGCTTGAGAGTGCAGGAAACAAAGTCCTAGCGAAGGGCTGCTAGGCACCTGACGATGGGCTGTCAGAAAACCAAGTCCTGGCGAAGGGCTGCTAGGCGAAAACCAAGTCCTGGCGAAGGGTTGCTGGGCGAAACTCAAGACCTGGCGAAGGGCTGCTGGGCAAAAACCAAGTCCTGGCGAAGGGCTGCTGGGCGAAACTCAAGACCTGGCGAAGGGCTGCTGGGCAAAAGTCCAACTGGAGGATCCGGTTGGCACCAGGTAAATTCTCCCGAGAGGAGTAGGTGAGGACGCGTTCCCCTTGAGGGAACATTAGGCGTCGGTTCGACCTAGGGCTCCATTTTGGAGATCCAAAGTCAGAACCAAGATAGCTAAGGCTGTTTTAACTAACTTATTATTTGCTGTTTTGGACTAACCCTGGATGCAGGACCGAAGGACTGTGTTTCTGCAGCTCAGAGAGCCTCAAAGGAGTGAGGCCGTAGCTGAGCAGGGCGCCCCGGATGTGTCGGGCGCCCCAGAGTCAACCCAAAGTCAGCAGAGAGGTAAACGCCCCGACAGCAGCGCAATTGGGGGCGCCCCGCGTGTGTCGGGCGCCCCGCATGTCGGGCGCCCCGCATGTCTCGGGCGCCCACTGTGCCACGCCACTGAAGGCTGCTGCAGCTCACTCTCGCGAAGCCCTGAAGATGACGCTTTGACCGGTCAACCGGGCGCCCCGCGCGCGTCGAGCGCCCCGGTCAAAGCTGATCCCGAAGATGAAGAGATCAGCCTTGACCAGAGGGCTCGCCGGATCAAGAGCCACGTGGGGGGCGCCCCGAGCATGTCGGGCGCCCCCTGCCCTATATAAAGAGAGCCTCGACCCTCTTCTTGAACAACCAATTCCTTCGACAATTCTACGCTCTTCTGCTTCCACGACACGCTCCAGAAAGCTGCCAACTCAAGCCGACGACGTCCCGCTGCTCCAGAACTTCAATCTTCACTGGACGTCGGTAACAAGAGTTGTATTTAAGTTTACGAGAATATTTTTATTATTATTTGTGTGTAAACTTTTGCTAACTTATAGAATTGCCCGCAGAAAACGGTCAACGACCGTGGGCCTTGGAGTAGGAGTCGACCCAGGCTCCGAACCAAGTAAACCGGCTGTGTTTGCGTTGTTGTGTTCTCTTTTATTTCCGCTGCGCACCCGCTCTTTTTAAATCCGAACGAATTGCGACATTCACCCCCCCCTCTCTCGCATTTCTCGATCCAACACAAAATACCGAGAATTTTGTATGCCACGATGGTGTGGACGTATATGAATTCTAATTTTGTGAGAGGAGGTTTTACCCATTAATTTTACTATCTTGTCATCCTATCTTTCCAACAAGTAAAATTAATAGTTGGTCCTTGATGGACCCGAAATACTAGATTAAGTTGTCACGGATATGGGTCCATCAGAATTTAGAATATGAATAAAATGCTGGAAACCCTTTTTGTAATCAAAGTATGAGAACGTAGTAAAGGGGCCACAGGTCGTATTTTTCCTCGGGACTAGTTGATGTTGTGTGATTCGAGCTTGTATTTATATGTCGTTTGTGAATTTTGGGTTTCGAATGTGATTTGGGTTTGGGTTGCGATTAGGAATGAAAACGCAATGAAAATAAAGGAAACCAAACTAATGAACCAAACAAGATGATAGCAATTAATAACTCAATCAATGGGCAATTAAATCAATCAATGTAATGTTGCAACATTCAGGAAATCAAAGCTGATATTAGATCGATCCTAGTGCTGATTGATACTATGCAGAGATTTTCCTAAAAATTACCTCTTATGACCAACCACATGCAAACAATCCATAAACAACTAATACAAGGTCAGTGCCAAAACTTCCCTTGACCCAAGTGCAGAAATGCAAGCTTAACTGGCTGAAAAGAAGATTTCAATTCAAAACCGAGCTGACTACGAAGGAAGCTGATTTCAATCTTAAAAACACATTAAAATTTACATTCAACTTGGCACAAACTAATGCTGGAATTTCACTTGAAACATAGTGAAAAAGTGAAGCAACTTGATACACAAAGAAGGTGTTCATGTGCCAAAAGCTGCTGCCAAATGCAGAACTGTGACCTTCAATTCAGAGATAAATTGATCAGTGCAGCTGGAAGGTAATGCTATAAGTGAATTGCTGTGCGTGATTGAGTGAAGAAAATCAGTGATTGAAACAGAAATTCAGAACTGCAGGATTAAAATTCATGAAATAAAACCGGTAGCAGAAATTGCGATTTCAGACCAAATGCAGGAATGATTCCTGATCAAATCAGTTTGAAAAACACATCCATTAGAAAAGTTCCATGCGTAAATGAATGAAGGAAATCAGGGATAAGTGAGAAATCAGATAACATGACACAACAAACTGCAGAAACTGCAGTTTTTCAGAAACACTGCAGTTAACTTGCAGATAAATTGTAGAAACAAGCTGCAGAATTTTAAGAAGTGCGGGGAGGAAATTCAGCTGCAAGTTAGATGCAAAGTCTAACAAGCTACTGATGTAAAGCAATTGAATATGAGCAAACAAATCGGATGCAGAATCCAGGAACAAATGAGTGTAGAGCAAGGAAAAATTCAGAAACCAATTGATGTGCTAAAACTGCTGATGAATGCAGAAAATGTAATGCAGCAACAATTTGGATGTAAAAATCAAACAAGATGATTGATTTCAGATGCAATAAAACTCCAATGCGAAGCTCAACTGATACATCTTCAGAACTGATAACTGGAAATTGTAGAAATGGAGTAACTAGCAGAAACAGTGAGATGGCACGCAAGGAGGGCTGATACGCAACTTACAACCTAAATTCAGAGATTGATATCCATTGCTTTTGAATGCAACAAACTGCACATGAGTTCCGAAGTTATAACTCAGCTTACTTGTACCATTTCAGAAATAAGAAGCGGAATATTGCAGAAATTAATGCTGGATGGCAGAATTGGAAACGTGAATGGCAGGACTGGAATTCAAAAATGCAAAGACAATTACAGCAGAAATTAAACATCGAACCAAAAGCAAAACAAACCAAGCAACTGAAATTGAATGCACAAAACCAATGTTTGGAAAGGATTTAAGAAGATCTAATGTATCTTGACTCAAATTCAGAAATTGAAACTGAGAAATTGCAGAAATGCTTGACACGCAAGCTGAACTAAAAACAAAAACTGATACACATGAACTAGATTAGGAAATAAACTGAATTCAAAGACAATCGTTCACTAAACAAGGGATCTAGCTACTTAACTTGCAGAATTAAACCCTAATTACAATAGAAACAATTCAGAAAACTGAAACTGAAATAACTGATTGAATCTGATACGCAGAACAGGGGAAAAGCTGATACACAGCAATTAAACAAGAAGCAAACTGAGATTAAAGGTAAGTAGACATTAACAAGCAATCTAACTAATTACAATTCAGAAATTAAACACTACTGAATGCAGAAATGATCCAAACAAAACTAACATAGAAATTTAGAACTGCAATTAAATGACAGAAACGAAATTACAGCTAAAGAACTAAAATTAACCAATGAAACTACTCCTCAATCCTTCCCTAGCTCAAATCCTCCTTGTTCGTCACGCAAGGGCAAGCCTCGAACCCGTAAGCTCCACAAACCATCAAGAAATTGTCTCTGCGATTCAATCCCAGCTCAATATCTGCTCAATCTGAATTTCCATTCGAATTCTTCAATCTCGCTGCGTCCAAGTGCGATGGTGATTCGGGGATGGTCAGAGCACTCTAGGGAACCCCTCCAGATAGCTCCGAGTGATGGAAATGGAGCGCAACTGAGATCGACGACTTCAAACAGCAGAGCCACGAAAACCTCACAATAGCTCTGTTCTTGGGCAATTCTCAAGCTGGAAATTCACCGAGATACTTCCCCAACGGCCTAGGACTCGATCTAAGCAAGAAATTGAGGGGTCGCGCCCCTTGGATTGAAGAAATTAGCTAAAGGAGTGAAGAAAAAAATGAAGAAGATGAAGAAACGGCGGAGACGCGACGAGATGAAGAGCTGGGAAATTTTCCTTAAGTAATTAGCATTGGACGGCTCAGATTGATTTGAGGAAATCCAACGGCTGATCTTGTTCTGATTTGATCCAAACTTTGATGATGATGATCTGGGGTCAGGATCTGCCTTGTGGTAGCTTGGATCCTCCAGATGTGCAACGGATGGTCCAGATCAACCTAATCTTTGAATGGACGATCTAGAGCCCTCCGAGCTTGATCCAACGGTTGATTGAGCTCTGATTGGGATGAAACCTTCAGATCTTGATCAGAGTGCTTGATCAACCCTAACCCTAGCTAGGATTGCTTCAGATGGTCCCGGATGGCTCAGATCTAGCCGCTTTTGAATCGGACGGCCCAGATTAATCCGAAACTTGATAACTCGATCCGGGTCCACTTCCGACTCAAGTTTGACCCAGTATGCCCTAGGTCCAGGATCCTTTCATGCCTACAAAAATATATCAAAAAATTAGTGGCCAAATAATCCAAAAATGTGCAAATTTGTAATTAAGTCCAAAATAAGAGGAAATCCTAAAACCTAGGGTAAAATCACAATTAAGCAAGTAAAACATGGGTCAAACATGGATTTTAACAATTAAAATAATCAACAAAATGATACTTATCAACTCCCCCACACTTAAGCTTGAGCGTCTCGCGAAATCACTAAGTATGTATCCCCTAGATTTTCTTAAGCATAATTAGAAACAAATGAAAAGAAATTACCTAAGGTTGTCAATTCTCATAAATCTAAGCTCTATGGATTAGTATCATGTCCTTAAATCAACAACTTAGCCTTTTCATCCATCATGAGTCATTGAGATGAATTTAACTCACTAGCCTTCCAAGGAAAATTTTGGTGGCTCTCTCCTTAAGTTCTAAGTTGATGATGGAAGTGGCGCTCACTCAAACACACATGCTTCTTGCACTACCATAGGCTTGCTTATTGTCTAATCTCCACCATTATTCATGATTAGGATCAACATCTACAAAAACAAATGAAAACATGAAAAATGGTAAGAAATGGAGTAAAAACCAAGAAAATGGAAAAATTAATAAAGTGGGAGACTTGACTGCTCAAGGATATTTTTGATGCTCTTTGCTTCTCTTTACAGCCCTCTAATGCTATAAAAAGTGTGGTGAAGTCCAATTTGAATAATTCCTTTGATTTGGATGAAGAAAACCCTATTGATCTCAATGTGCCAACTTTGTTTCTTTCTTCTCTTTTCTGATTTTTTTTTTCTTCTTTCTTTCTAGTGAATTCAGAATGGAATGGAGCAGATCTTCAATTTGGATGAGAGTATCTTCACTGATTTATGGTGCCAATTCAATGGTGTGCCAACTTGCTTCTTTTGATTTTTTTTCCAAACTGCTCTCTTTTTTTTCGGTTCATCAAATCTTCTAATGGAACATTTCATTCGGATCAGCATTCATATCAGAAAGCTTGGGACATCAAATAGCAATTAGAGACAAAAATTTGATGCTCCACATATAACCTTTGCTAACTCTTGCAACTCACTTTTGATACACACCCTTCTCTAGTTGGCACACTTCTATCAATTTTTCTCTGCAAAGTCCAGCTCCAAGACCATTCATTTCAGGATCCCAAACCTTCAAACTCTCCATCCTTGCAATTTTCTGATTTCTTATTCAGCTCAGATTATTCAGATTTTCAAATCCTCTTCTTCCACTTAATGGCTTGATACTTTGCTTTCTTTGTGTCATTTTTTTTTACTTACGACTCAATTTTTTTTCTTCTTCTCTGATTTCAACTTAGCACTGAATTCCTGAATTGGTTTCAAATTAACACAGCTGCAATTCATTCTCTAACATAATAGCCGAAACATGCTCTATAGCAATTTTGATACCTCTTCTTCATTTGTGTGCCCTTTTCTTCTCTTCAATGCAGATTTTTTTTTAGATTGTGTGCCATTTGAATCTTCAAAGGATGATGAGAAATCTAAATGCTTCAATTGTTTCCATCCTTAACCAATACTTCTTGCTTATTCTTGACACCAACTCCACTCAATTTGGCACATGAATTTTTTTTTTTTTCAAATGAAGTGCTTCCTTGATGAAAATACATTCCAAAACACTAATCACTCCCCCACACTTAAATCTTTGTCCGTCTCGGGCAAAATAACATCAAAGAACATCCCCAAACAAACAAGTCCCTATAAAAATATGGTTAAGAGTAGAAGATAAGGAAAGAAAAATAGAAAGAACATGATTAGTGTCAAGAATTGATATGGAAAGGTAAACAAATTTATTACCTCTATAGATGTGATCCAATCATTGAAATATGGTTTTAAAAGAACCTAAGCAAGTTCTAGAGTACAATCACATGTATGTGTCACAAAAAATAAGGCTAACCCTCACTAGGTACAAATAATTCATCTCAAGTCCTCAATTAAGAATCTAAAATCAAATAGTACTCAAGCATCCAAGATTTCATCCATTAGCTCAAACCCTAAGTTTTAACAACCAAATTTAATTTATTTTCAAGAGATTCTAAAATGACATGAAGATAACCTAGAGGGATACTTTTATTTCTACTCATGCAAGAAAAAGTACGAAAAGAAATAACAAGATATTTACAATGACTCCTATGCATTCTAATCTACTCATACATTTATTAACAAGGACTCAATTTAAAGGAAAATTCTAGAAGTCATAAAAATGAAGGAAAATGCAAGAAGGAACAAACTCCCCTTATTTCTGGTGGACGGAGTCTATCAAGAAGTAACCTCCATCGTGGTAGTGGAGGAGTATGGGTGGCTGAGAGAATTAGGACTCCCCCACACTTGGACTTTACAAAAATTTGCTCCGGTGGCCGAAGGCGATTCAGGTATAAGACCCATGTAATAGGTGGAGTGCTTCGAATTAGAGTAAAATCAACTCCTCCTTCTTGATGCCTTTTGAAAATTCTTCCAGGAGGCTGGAGTCTGTTCAGATGGAGCACCCACTCCAGAAGTCTTCTAGACCCTGCAAAACAATGTAATACCTCTCTCAAGCGTGCAGGGTACGAAGGAAATAAAATAATATCAGTCTCTGCATGAAATGAATCCAAAACTGCATCATATCCAATTAAATCAATTCTTGGTGCCTCAATAAATTTTTCACAATTATTTTCAAAAAAATTTCCATCCAGAAATTCATCACAAACAAAGAAATCAATTTTTGACACTTCAATAGAAATTTCACAATTATGTTCTCTCAAGGATTTATCAAGCAATGTGTCACAGCCAATAAAATCAATCTCAGATACCTCCATAAGTTTTTCACATTCAACCTTAGCATAAGATATAGCAAGAGATTCATCACAATAAATAACATCAATTTCAGGCACTTCTAAAAATTTTTCACAATCCATATCCACAAAAGATGTATCAAGAGATTCATCATAACAAACAACATCAATTATAGGTGCCTCTAAAATTATTTCGCAATCCATATCTACAAGAGATGTATCAAGTAATGGATTACGACCAATGAAATCAATTTTTGGTACCTCTATTGGATTTGCACAAGCAGTTTCTACACAAGGTATATCAATAAATTCATCAGAATCAATAAAGTCAGCACTAGGTACCTTGCTGAATTTTTCTGAACAAAAAGGAGGAATACTTACCTGAGCGTGCTGAAGAATACCTGGAGGTTCTACAAGAGTAGATGTATCCATGGCCTCCTCCTGGTCAAGTACATTCTCAGGCTCAAGTTCTAGTGGACACTCAACTAAAGCAGGTGATCCTTGGGTTCTTGCTTCCACCATGCAAGTCCCTACACTTTCTGGTTCATCCTCTAAATCTTGTGGTGGTCCCTGGGGCTTAGTGCAATCCCCTACACCTGTAGAATCATCTTTTATGCATGCTCCTTCTGTAATATCTGCAACAACAACATCAGAAAAATTAGGACCCTCAATAACACTATCATCACAAAATAAAAGATGAGAATGGTCCTGTTGAGCTTCAGAATCTTCTTCTTGAGCTGAAAAGTTTGGAAATGGATTTTGAGTAGGAATGTCCGGAGGAATGCATGCTGTAGGTGCCCTGATTTTAATGTCTTCTTCTTCTTCTTCCACCAATTTTGCAAGATCACTTGAAGAAGGACTTGGCCATGCACTAGGGTCACCTTGAACTGATATAAAATCAACTCCGGGGCTCTCAGAATTAAAAGTAGCTTGAGAAGATAATTGTCCTGATTCTTGGGCTTTTATCTGATTCAAATCACTAGCCAATTGTCCCATTTGCCTTCTGAGGTTTTGAATTCTTTGTTGCACAATTTCCCCAAACCTTTGTTGTTGAGCCTCAAGCTCTTGTTGGTCTTGAAAAGTAACATAAGGATGCTGAAGACCAAGAGTAGGCTGTGCATGCTGAAATGGAAGCTGTGTAGGCTGCTCAAATGATTGAATGGGCTGATTAAACTGCTGAAAATTTGGCTCACAACTTGGTGGAGATGGCTGAAAATTTTGATTCTGGAAACTCTAAAATAGTTGGGATTGAAAATTCTGATTTTGAAACTGAAAATTTGGATCGTGTGGCTGTGAATGTTGAAAAGGTTGTTGAAAATTCTTTATGGGTTGAAATTATTGCTGCCATGGCTGAGGTTGAGGCTGAAATTGATTATTACCCTGCTGAAAGCTTAAATAAGGCTGCTGGAAATCTTGGTTAAGATGCTGAAAATTTGGGTTTGGTTGAACTTGAGGGAAGGGTGGTTGCTGAAAATTCTGATTATTTAAACACCCTTGCTGAATTCCTTGAAAAGGTAATTGTTCTTGTTGATAAGTTGCTGAAAGTTGGGCTGAAATTGCTGAATTGGTTGCTCAAAAACTGAAAATTGGGGCTGCCCATTCTGAATTTGCTGGAAATTTGGTAGACTTGGCTGAAAATCTTGCTGAAATTGTTGACATTGTGGCTGAAAAAACTGTGGTGGCTATTGAAATTGTTGTGGTTGCTGCTGGAATTGTTGTGGTTGCTAAAATTGTGGACACGGCTGCAATTGTGGCTGTTCTTGCTGAAATTGGGGCTGAGGTGGTTGAAATGTAGGCTGAGCCGGCCTCTGGTAAGTAGATGAATGAGCTTTATGTCTTTGTTGGTATTCCAACACCTTATACCAACATTTCAACTCCATCAATGCCTATTTTATCTCTGTATAGTCCTCTGGTGAAAACATTTTAATCTTACAGCCTTGTCACAAAACAAACAAGAAAAATAGCAGCAACCGTATACAAAAGATAAAGCAAAAGAAAATAGAACCCAATGATATGTCTATAGGCACACAAGCAAAAATCAAACAAATCAACTAGTTGCTTCCCCGGCAACGGCGCCAAAAATTTGATGGACCCGAAATACTAGATTAAGTTGTCACGGATGTGGGTCCATCAGAATTTAGAATATGAATAAAATGCTGGAAACCCTTTTTGCAATCAAAGTATGAGAACGTAGTAAAGGGGCCACAGGTCATATTTTTCCTCGGGACTAGTTGATGTTGTGTGATTCGAGCTTGTATTTATATGTCGTTTGTGAATTTTGGATTTCGAATGTGATTTGGGTTTGGATTGCGATTAGGAATGAAAACGCAATGAAAATAAAGGAAACCAAACTAATGAACCAAACAAGATGATAGCAATTAATAACTCAATCAATGGGCAATTAAATCAATCAATGTAATGTTGCAACATTCAGGAAATCAAAGTTGATATTAGATCGATCCTAGTGCTGATTGATACTATGCGGAGATTTTCCTAAAAATTACCTCTTATGACCAACCACATGCAAACAATCCATAAACAACTAATACAAGGTCAGTGCCAAAACTTCGCTTGACCCAAGTGCAGAAATGCAAGCTTAACTGGCTGAAAAGAAGATTTCAATTCAAAACCGAGCTGACTACGAAGGAAGCTGATTTCAAGCTTAAAAACACATTAAAATTTACATTCAACTTGGCACAAACTAATGCTAGAATTTCACTTGAAACATAGTGAAAAAGTGAAGCAACTTGATACACAAAGAAGGTGTTCATGTGCCGAAAGCTGCTGCCAAATGCAGAACTGTGACTGTCAATTCAGAGATAAATTGATCAGTGCAGCTGGAAGGTAAAGCTATAAGTGAATTGCTCTACGTGATTGAGTGAAGAAAATCAGTGATTGAAACAGAAATTCAGAACTGCAGGATTAAAATTCATGAAATAAAACCGGTAGCAGAAATTGTGATTTCAGACCAAATGCAGGAATGATTGCTGATCAAATCAGTTTGAAAAACACATCCATTAGAAAAGTTCCATGCGTAAATGAATGAAGGAAATCAGGGATAAGTGAGAAATCAGATAACATGGCACAACAAACTGCAGAAACTGCAGTTTTTCAGAAACACTGCAGTTAACTTGCAGATAACTTGCAGAAACAAGCTGCAGAATTTTCAGAAGTGCGGGGAGGAAATTCAGCTGCAAGTTAGATGCAAAGTCTAACAAGCTACTGATGTAAAGCAATTGAATATGAGCAAACAAATCGGATGCAGAATCCAGGAGCAAATGAGTGCAGAACAAGGAAAATTTCAGAAACCAATTGATGTGCCAAAACTGCTGATGAATGCAGAAAATGTAATGTAGCAACAATTTGGATGTAAAAATCAAACAAGATGATTGATTTCAGATGCAATAAAACTCCAATGTGAAGCTCAACTGATACATCTTCAGAACTGATAACTGGAAATTGTAGAAATGGAGTAACTAGCAGAAACAGTGAGATGGCACGCAAGGAGGGCTGATACACAACTTACAACCTAAATTCAGAGATTGATATTCATTGCTTTTGAATGCAACAAACTGCACATGAGTTCCGAAGTTAGAACTCAGCTTACTTGTACCATTTCAGAAATAAGAAGCGGAAGATTGCAGAAATTAAAGCTGGATGGCAGAATTGGAAACGTGAATCGCAGGACTGGAATTCAGAAATGCAGAGACAATTACTGCAGAAATTAAACTTCGAACCAAAAGCAAAACAAACCAAGCAACTGAAATTGAATGCACAAAACCAATGTTTGGAAAGTATTTAAGAAGATCTAATGTATCTTGACTCAAATTCAGAAATCGAAACTGAGAAATTGCAGAAATGCTTGACACGCAAGCTGAACTAAAAACAAAAACTGATACACATGAACTAGATTAGGAAATAAACTGAATTCAAAGACAATCGTTCACTAAACAAGGGATCTAGCTACTTAACTTGCAGAATTAAACCCTAATTACAATAGAAACAATTCAGAAAACTGAAACTGAAATAACTGATTGAATCTGATACGCAGAACAGGGGAAAAGCTGATACGCAACAATTAAACAAGAAGCAAACTGAGATTAAAGGTAACTAGACATTAACAAGCAATCTAACTAATTACAATTCAGAAATTAAACACTACTGAATGCAGAAATGATCCAAACAAAACTAACATAGAAATTTAGAACTGCAATTAAATGACAGAAACGAAATTACAGCTAAAGAACTAAAATTAACCAATGAAACTACTCCTCAATCCTTCCCTAGCTCAAATACTCCTTGTTCGTCACGCAAGGGCAAGCCTCGAACCCGTAAGCTCCACAAACCATCAAGAAATTGTCTCTGAGATTCAATCCTAGCTCAATATCTGCTCAATCTGAATTTCCATTCGAATTCTTCAATCTCGCTGCGTCCAAGTGCGATGGTGATTCGGGGATGGTCAGAACACTCTAGGGAACCCCTCCAGATAGCTCCGAGTGATGGAAATGGAGCGCAACTGAGATCGACGACTTCAAACAGCAGAGCCACGGAAACCTCACAATAGCTCTGTTCTTGGGCAATTCTCAAGCTGGAAATTCACCGAGATACTTCCCCAACGGCCTAGGACTCGATCTAAGCAAGAAATTGAGGGGTCGCGCCCCTTGGATTGAAGAAATTAGCTAAAGGAGTGAAGAACAAAACGAAGAAGACGAAGAAACGGCGGAGACGCGATGAGCTGATGAGCTGGGAAATTTTCCTTAAGTAATTAGCATTGGACGGCTCAGATTGATTTGAGGAAATCCAACGGCTGATCTTGCTCTGATTTGATCCAAACTTTGATGATGATGATCTAGGGTCAGGATCTGCCTCGTGGTAGCTCGGATCCTCCAGATGTGCAACGGATGGTCCAGATCAACCTAATCTTTGAATGGACGATCTAGAGCCCTCCGAGCTTGATCCAACGGTTGATTGAGCTCTGATTGGGATGAAACCTTCAGATCATGATTAGAGTGCTTGATCAACCCTAAACCTAGCTCGGATTGCTTCAGATGGTCCCGGATGGCTCAGATCTAGCCGCTTTTGAATCGGACGGCCCAGATTAATCCGAAACTTGATAACTTGATCCGGGTCCACTTCCGACTCAAGTTTGACCCAGTATGCCCTAGTCCAGGATCCTTTCATGCCTACAAAAATATATCAAAAAATTAGTGGCCAAATAATCCAAAAATGAGCAAATTTGCAACTAAGTCCAAAATAAGAGGAAATCCTAAAACCTAGGGTAAAATCACAATTAAGCAAGTAAAACATGGGTCAAACATGAATTTTAACAATTAAAATAATCAACAAAATGGTACTCATCAGTCCTCTTCGGCCCTACAAATAATAGCAGTAACTCCGATGTGGAGGATATTATTATTTGCATCTAAGTGTTTACCATTACACGACACTAAGAAAATTATTTCTGATTATGTGTCATCTGATGGGGAAGTACACACGCTCTTCAATAACTTTCTATAGTCTTTTCTGACCTAGTGAGCCACAGAACAAGCCCATCCGATGGGGAGGAAGGCACTCAGAGCCGATGCACAGACTTGTTCGCATCACTTATCAGATTGTAATGGAGGCTATTGGACCCTTAGGGTCCCTCTCCCACTTAGTTATTTAATTTGAGGAATTTTACATGCACACATATAACAAACACATAACCAAAGCACAAATAAAAAAATCCTAGATTTTTCATCTTTCATGGCCTTGGTCTCCAATGTGCCTCCAGTCGTGTCGTCACCTCTTCCGCTCCTCCCTACATCATGCGCAAGCCACCATTGAAGGGATCTCTGAGCTGAGATGACTAGCTAATTATTTACATCCATCGATCCTATACTCCACGAAGGAGTGTACATGCAATCTAGATCGAAAGTAAATAAATGCTCGGCCAAACATGTGTCGTATTTAATTACAAAAATTAAATACCTAATTTAGCCTCGTTAACCCCGAGAATTCATTAATTACAAAAATCACACAACCAATCACATAACACAATTATCTAAGCCATGATAAGTTGGAATCTAGTGCTTGCAATAAAGAGTTAGCCTACACACATCCATATATCATCTAGCAAAAATAATTATACATGATAATGTGTAAAAATTAACCAATCCTGAACACACAAAACCAGAAACCTCAGCTCTGATTCCAGTTGATGGTTGGGATAACCGAGGTATGACTCGGCGGGTTTCCTAAGCAACCACGGGGTCAAACATGAGAGACCTCTCTATGTCTACGGATTAAAAATTTAATCCGAATAGAGACCCGTCTCCTAAACGACCGTCTCGTCGTCGTATCAATTGATTCAAGACACAACTTAGCCAAACCCAAAGGTAAGGCCTTGTAACATGACGACAAATGGATCGCTGATTTTTGTGTTTATTATCGGGGGTCCATGACATAATTAATTATCAATATTAATTAACAATTAATTAAACTATGATAATTAATTAAAACACATGCATGCGATAACAAATATCACTTAAAATAACAAGAACAACAAAGGAGCCAATGAAGAGATATACCACACCTTTGCCTCGCAGTCTTCTACCGTATGACCCTCCCCTCTTGGACGTCATGTGGGCGATGAGCTACCAAGATGCAGAATCACCAAGGGCTCACTTTCTTCCCCTCCCTAGCTTGGCTGAACCCCTAGGAGAGAGAAAGATATCATCTTCTTCCTCCTTGGCTTGGGTGCGCCGGAAACCTTGCTCCCAAGGTCTCACCTCCGACAATCTCCCTTCATCTCTTCTCCTACTCGTGCTGCCACAAAGAGAGGATGAAGAAGGAGAGTAGGAAGAGGGAAGAAATCGACTCAAAGTCCTTCTTTCCTCTTCTTTCTTGCGCCGACCGCCAGAACCATAGCCTCGTCTCCAAAGCGCCGCCAACCCGACACCCAACCTCTAGGAGACGCTGGCCAATGGAGATGAAGTCAAGAATGAAGAAGAACCACCGAAAGGAGAAGACGAACCACTGCTTTCCACCAAACTCCAACCGAACATCTCCCTCCTTCCATCTCGCCGTCGATGACAACAAAAGAAGGAAATGCTTCTTTTATCCCTCGCCGCCGGCCACCGTTCCTCTCTCTCAAGGCTTGCGCACGCTCAATTGAAGGGATTGGAGAAGAATTCCAAGAGGAATAGGTTTCCTCTCCTCACCCGGCGCCTTCTTCTCCTCCACACCCGTCGGCGCAAGAATAACCTAGGAGAGAGAAAAATCATGAGAGAAAACCTAAGGGAGAGACTTGGGGTTTTGATCTGGATGATTAACCTTTGGTTTCATGATACCATGGGGTATATATAGGGCTAAGGTAGGGACCATGAGGAGGAGTTGGGTCTTGGCCCGCTAATGGATCCAAATCCGATCCATTAATGGAGATCCATTCCACTAAAGGTTCCCCATTCAATGCCTGTCCCAACCCCCATATTTACATATGGGATTCACATATTATGAGTCATCCATCTCCCTGTGTTTAAGATATCAAATGCCTAATGATTAATTTAAATTACTGATAATTTTAGTTAATCATCCTCTTGATCCTTGACTATTACCACTCAACCTTTTCATCATGTTGGACCATAGTCCACTTGCAAGATTTAACATGACAATCCTTATGAGCTTATCAAGGGGGCATCATCATCCCGACTCACTAGGACACGGATTCCCTCAATAATCAATGGCACACCATGTAGTTAATATTATTTCCCAACTTACCTGGCTTATCGATCTAACAGAATAGATCTCGTCCATTGGTAAATCAAAGTAATAATAATTAAATACACGTGCCCGTTATTGTTTCATGATTTAGAGATTGTACTCCATAATATATATGAGCTCTAATCCAATTTATGATGTCAGTACAAAATTGGATGACCTCTATTTTGGTCCTACTCAATGCACACAAAGTGCACCAGTGTAATGTTGAGGCAATCTGTGGTTCGGAGTGACCAAGTGTTTTGATGTTTGGGCAAAGGGTTTAAGTTAGGATTCCCTTGTGTTCTCATATGTGTATGTTGAGTGTGCAGGATGTACAGGTTACACATATGGACTTGACTGGACGACCTCGGTATGGTGAAGGGTGGCATGGAGACAAGCTGGAGGCTTGTGTGTGCACCTGAGGGACCTTGGAGAGCAGGGACGATGAGCTGATGGGTGCGGACTTCGAGGCATGAGTGAAGGATGGCATGGAGGCAAGCTGGAGGCTTGCATGCATCCGAGGGATGGGAGCCAAAGATGAAGAGGGCGCGAAGGCAATAGTCGAGGCTGCGGATGAGGAGTCAGTCGAGTCGTTAGAGTACGAGTGTTGTGTGATTGTAATCGGGAAATCCTAGGGTTCGAGTGCGGAGTGGAATGTACTCGGGAAGGGTAAACCTTAGGTGGGTAAGTTGACTAGTCGACTGATGAAACTCACAGAAGGGTTCTGGCCAGGGACCAGTCGACTGGTAGGTGGCTTGTGAGTTGGCTGAAAATTCGAACGTTGGGGTTGCAACGGTCGATTTTCAGTGGCACTAGTCGACTGCCCTGGGAGCAGTCGACTGGTGGTGAAGGTTTCAACCCGAGTCCTATTTAAAGAGGACTTTATTTTGGCTGAGACTCTTGACGAATCTTGTCTTGGTTAAAGGTAAGATAGTAGTCTTTGTGCTCAGAGGTTTGCTTGGTGCTGTGGCGAGGTTAGTCCACCCACAAGGAGCGACGGGGGCTAGCCGAAGGTTATTCGGGGAGTGATCCACCTACGGATTCTTGGATTTGTCACCCGTCCGGGGTGGATACCAAGTAAATCGGTTTGTTAGCATTGCTTTACATTAGTTAGTTTTATTTTTTTATTGTATTTCCGCTTGCGCAACTAACCGTGTAGGAAAAAGAATCGAGAAAACATGATTCACCCCCTCTAAAGTACGGAAGCAATCCTACAATTGGTATCAGAGCGAGGACCGATCCTGATCAGACTAACCGCCGAGGAAGCACACGCTAGATGAAGAAGAACAATGGAGGACAAATTTGGGGAAGCATCTACACTCCACTGGCCTACGACCATGAGGATTTCGGCTATTGGAAAGCAAGGATGGAGTCTTGGCTTAGCATGGATTGGGCGTGTAGGATAGAAATATAAGAGCCTTTCAAAGTTCCAAAGGACAAGCATGGGAAGAGGCTTCGTCCTAGATATTGGGACAAAGAGCAACAAGAACAATTTCGGGCAAATAAGAAGGTAATTAATATATTGGTAAATCTTGTGCCTAATGTTGTGTTAAGTGGTGTAGGTAAATATGAGAATGCGTATGAGTTGTGGGATAAGTTGGAAAAATGCAACAAGATACCTACACAAGGTCAATTAGTGGAAGAACCCGAGAAAGTGAGCTCAAGAGCCCAAGAGGATGAACAATCAAGTGAGGAATTCTCTACATCATCAAGAGAAGAGGAAAAGGGCCAATCGGATGGGGAGAAAAGTTCAACATCCGAAAAAGAAGGTGAGGAAGAAGAAGAGAGTGAGAGGGCATCCACCTCAAGGATTGAGGGGGAGGAGAGATCCTCATCTACACAAGAACCTTGAGGGGGAGGAGAGTTCCTCATCTACACAAGAACAAGAGGAAGCATCTTCTTCATCCAAGGTTGAAGATGAAGTCAACCTAGCCTCTACCTCCACCAAAGCCAAGAGAAAGGAGCATATTATATGCTTTGGTTGCAACAAAAAGGGACACTACAAGGACAATTATCTAAATGGTAAGAAGAAGGTACTCTCTAAACCCTGGTCCATTCAATTTAAATCTAACATGAATTGTAGGAATGGAGAAGTCCAAGCTAAAAGGAAGAAGATTAGATGCTTCACATGTGGAGAATTAGAGCACTACCACACCAAGTGCCCAAAGAAAGGTGAAATAAAGAAAATGGAGCATCTACGAAGATGGGAGAAGGAGGAAAGAAGGAAGAGAAGAAGTTCACAACAAAGAGGGACTACAAGGGTAAGGGAGGTAATTCCTAACCCTAGGTTAAAAAGTAATTCAATTTCAAGTTCCTCCTTGCATTTTAAAAATCATGTTAATTACCCATCCATGTATACTAGTTTTAAAGAAAAATGCTTGATGGTGCATAATTTTGGATTTAAGTATAATGATAGGACTAGAGATAACATGGTAGATCACAACCCTAGGAAAAGTATGCTTAATGATAGACCCAAGACCTCTAGACCTAAGGATCATGGTACTAATCTCAAGAAGGGAAGGAATGTGCCTAGAAAGGAGGTTAGGTCTAGGAATGTCCAAAGTGGACATATGGACTCAAGGGTTAAAGGGCTAGAAAGGGAAAATCAAGCCTTAAAGTCAAGACTTGATAAATTAGAAAAGACCATAGAAAGATTCACGGTTGGATCAAAGGGTCTAGATATGATGTTGGGTAGTATAAAACCCAACTATGATAGATCGGGGTTGGGATACCGGTCTGAGACCTCCAAGGCCAATAAAAGGAAATATGCTGGGGAAGCATATAATTATGGCAAGAAGGAAAAGACCAAAAATGGCAAGGGGTTCCATTTGAGGGTAGAAGGAACAACTTAATCAAAGACAAGGTGTCTAAGGTTAAGAAGGTTCATTTTGTAGGCCAAGAGTCACCGGGGGCACACTGGTGTGGTCTAGTGTGGGTAGAGTCACCTAGGGAGGTGGCTAGGGCTCATAGCTCAAGGGGAGCTCTTGGAGCCTTTGGGGTCCATGGTAAATGGATCTCAAGAGTTTCTCTCCTAGGAAATTAGGTGAATTGTGCCAAAAAGGGTTGGAAGACTTGGGTAAGTCTTAATCCTAATTTTTGGCACATTAAAAGGAAATTTAGGGAGAAAAAGATTAAAATGAGGTTATAATTGATAAAATTAAGGTTTAATGGGCAAATACCATATAATTCAGTGCTAAAAATGTATCATGGCCAAGTATTAGAAGATATATCAAGGAAAGGCCACAATTAGGACTTTTGGGATGAGTTTAAATGATACATTTTAGAGAAAGTTGAGTTTTATGCCAATCTTGGGATCCGGAGTACATTTGTTTGGAAACGTATTTTTCCCAAGTAGACATTGGCCCCACAAATCTCCTCATGAAATTTCAGAATTTTTGGAGATTTATAGAATTATTTAGGCATTACTGAAATTGGACTGAAAAACCTGAAATTCAAGTACCAGTCGACTGTCCCAGGGGCAGTGGACTGGTCTCAGCCCAAAAACTCTCTATTCGTTTTGGCAGTCAACTGCCATATGGGCAGTCAACTGATCAGTGAGAGTATGCAAAAATGGCCTGTTAGGTGATAAGAAAGTCCAAGATTGAAACCATAAGAAAGTATCATGTTACCTTATGAGATTTTATGGTCTAAAGGTCATAAATTATTATTGGATGATAGGATATGACCTCAAATTAAAATCGTTGATTATACTCCTTGAACATAGGTTTGCCTCATGGTTTAGTGGTGATTATGTGAAATGAGGCTATATGGATATCATGGACTTTAAGGAAAATTGATGAGTGCTTTAAATTCAATAGATGATATTAAATGATAAATGCTTGATGGGAAAAGAAAGAATTGAGGAAAATTCCTTGTGTAAATTGATGATGGTCAGAATTGACAAACACAAGGAATCATAAATAGAGTTCAAGATTGATACAAAATGCGAAACCTTTAAGGAAATTAGATTGTATCAAAAGTCAAACACACTTGATATTTTCATGGAATCATATTTTTCTAGGATAGGGTATATCCTAGCAAGTGTGCTTGCAAACCTTTAGAGCTTTCCGAGTTTTATCAAGTTCTTTTTGACACTAAGGGAAATGTTGCTTGGGGGCAATTCTTTGATAGGGTCAAAGCGGGAAGAACTCGGGTGTTGGGTTGGGTATAACTCAACATTGTGTTAGGAGGTTAGGTTTGGTAGAACCTAACTTGTGTTATGGTGTCTAGTGGGTAGGGCTTCACCTAGAAAAATTGAAAATTGGGAGAAGGCTTAGGTTAAGGGGGAGGTTGCATTCTAGTTGCCTTAATTTTCATAAGAAAACTTTTGAGTTTTGTGTCAAACATGGGAATGGTGATAGATACATGGTGGAATGTATTTTTCCCAAGTAGGTATAGGTACCACAATGTTCTCCATAAAATTTGGGAATTTTTGGAGATTTGTGGAATTTCTGGTGCAATTCTAAAATTGGCCAGAAAGACTGAATTTTAGAGTATCAGTCGACTGCCAACAGGGGCAGTCGACTGGTCAGGGCTGGTGTGGGTATCTAGCAGCTGACTTGTGTCTGAATGGTGAAAAGCAAGTGTATGGGGGTCTAGTACACTGTGTTTAGGATCATTGGGTATTAAAAGAATAGATAATTGGGATATTATTGGGGTCTTTTTGATGTATGGCAAAGGGGGAGAAGTGTTAGGTTTAAATGGGAAACCAAACACACCTTTGCTAGAAACCCTAGGTTAGGGGGAGCTAAGATTAAGGGGGAGCATGGTTGCTCCATTCTTGGCGTAAGGGGAACCTTGGAGAGGTTCTTAGAAAGCCTTTGTAAGTCTAGTGTAGGGGAGATTGGGAGAAGCTTTAAAAAGTCCGTGAAAAGTCCTAACTTGGAGGGTTAGGTGTAAAAAGTCCTAACTTGGAGGGTTAGGTGTGGAAAAGTCCTAGCTTGGAGTGCTAGGTGTATAAAAATTCCTAACTTGGTGCATATGCATTGTTTTTGCTATTGACTACTATTTTGCTTTTCCTAACTTAAACATATTGTCAAACATCAAAAAGGGGTAGATTGTTGAGGCAATCTGTTGTCCGGAGTGACCAAGTGTTTTGATGTTTGGGCAAAGGGTTTAAGTTAGGATTCCCTTGTGATCTCATATGTGTATGTTGAGTGTGTAGGATGTACAGGTTACACGTATGGACTTGACTGGACAGCCTTGGTACGGTAAAGGGTGGTATGGAGATAAGCTGGAGCCTTGTGTGTGCACCCGAGGGATCTTGGAGAGCATGGACGATGAGCTAATGGGTGTGGACTTCGAGGCATGCGTGAAGGATGTTAGTGAGAGCCCTAGAGCCAATCATGTGATGGTTGTTGTATGGACTCATTGTATCATATTTCATATATATATAAAGGCATTTGATTATGGTTATTATACTTACTTGTATTGGTGCCAAATAACTAAGTGTAAAACGTCCTTGGTAGTAGGTTCATATCTATATCAATCGATTGGTTGAATCGATAGTGAGATGATATAGAGAACACTACTCTTAATTATTCCTAGTCATGTATTAACATTCAGGGACAATGTTAATGCATAGAGACTAGCATGTAGGTCAACACGATGACTTGATCTCACAAGTCATGGATATGAGATATCAAGTTGACACATGAGTATGCATTGGAGAATGTATACTGAATGACCCACTATGAGAAAGTATCATGGATCGTTATATGAGTGTCATATACTTTCTCATGTGACTATTAGTATGACTATTAGTCCTTAGACCTGAAGTCACCATAGTTCCCTACATAAGGAGTTATGTACTTTGGTTTCGTCAAACGTCACCCGTAACTGGGTGGACTATAAAGGCGATTACTGGGTATGTAACAAATTATGCGGAGGGATGTGAGTGATGTAGATGGGATCTATCCTTCCTATATGACGGGAGAGATATCATAGTCTTGATAGAGTGAGATCACTAAGTGCATGGCCATGCCCAAATAAGGCAATATGAGATATTGAGCTTATTTGATTATAGTGAGTCTACTTGGAGTTCAAGACAATAGATTGATTGGAGGATGACACGGTCTATGCTTCATAGAAGATTAATCTAGATATCGACGATAGAAGGACATTGTCACATATTATGAAAGTCATAATTAGTAGTCACATTGGTGATGTTGGATCTCAACATTCTTGTAACTTGGGTAGCAATGATGTGTTGCTAGATACCGCTCATTGCTTATGTTTCTAAGAGGTTAGAAGCATTGCCAACGTTACAAGAACCTATAGGGTCACACACAAAGAACAAATAGATGGAGAAAAAAAAATGAAGTTAAGTTTGACTTGGCTAAATATGGAAAGTCCATAAAAGGCAAGTTTGACTTGACCCAAATCTAAATCAAGTTTGACTTGACTTGGTTCCACTTCAAGTTAGACTTGACATGGGAGAAGAAATGGAGTCAAGTTTGACTTGACTAAATATGGAAAGTCCATAAAAGGCAAGTTTGACATGACCCAAATCCACCTCAAGTTAGACTTGACTTAATGCCACATCATGGTGATGAATTGGCATGGAGCCAACCATTGATGATGCTCCACATCATCATGAGCATTAAGTGTGGATGCCACCTCATCAAGGAAGATTAATGGTCAAGTTTGACTTGACCAAAAAGGCCACCTCACCTTGACTTGACCAAGTGATGACTTGGCTTGGTATTTGACCAATGATGATACTCCACATCATCTCCAAAGGTTGTAACCCCCCCCCCCCCATTTGAATTTGAATTCAAATGGAAAGGGGGTTATGGCCAGCCACTTAATGGCCATTAATGGCCATTAAGTGGCCGGCCATAATGAGAGAACTTGCCAAGTTTTGGTTCTATTTTTTCTCATTGTGTGTCTTCTCTTCTTCCTCCTCCAAGTGTTGGTGCTCTTCTTCTTCTTCTCCTCTTGGCCGAACCCTTGAAAGGTGCTAGCACACCTAAAGGGTTTCCTCCATCCACTTTGTTCGCGTGGATACTTCTAGAGGGACGACACTTGACGTCCTAGAGATCCGACATCCAAAAGGAGCGAGCGGGATTAAGCGGGGCACGCACCAAAGGTAAAATGGTTTATCCCTCTTTAGATCTAGGAGTAGATCGAGTTTTGAGCATGAAATGAATACGTGATTTTTGTTTCGGAATTTTTCTTCGCACGAGATCCATGGCTTTAGGTTCTCGGGGTTTCCGCGACGCGAAAAGGCGGTTTTCGTGGCCCGAAAAACCCAACAGTGGTATCAGAGCCACGTGCGAAGCACGTATTTATTTATTTTTGTATGGGATACAAAATTTAGAGTAGTTTATGATTATGTAATTTTTCTAATTTTTAGGATTTTGTGAGTATTTTTCTCGTAGAGGCGAAGCAACGAGTGCGAAGCACTTGTACACTTCGACCACCGAGAAAAACTTCTCCGAAACGGCAAGTTTCGCCCAAATAGATTTTGGGACAGCGGGTTAGGCACTGTTAGATCGCGATACGACACTCACGAAATTAATTTCGTGAGTAGGGGCGCCGCCCCTAACCCCGCAAGGGGCCTTGTCACGTGATTGTGCCCGAAACCCGCTTAACGGGATCGCCGTGGAGTTGTGACTCATAAAATTCGTAAAATACATAGAAAAATTAGATAAATTTCTGTAAAATACATAATTTTGAATTATGTACAGTAGTGTGATAGTCATGGCCCAAGACCCTATTTTAATTAGATTAAAATATGTGTGTAATTCATATTACGGCCTGCATGCCGTTATTTGTGTTGTGTGTGTTGTATTGTGATTGCGACCTGCGTGTCGGCCTTTTATTTATTATTTCTATTAAAATTAGTTTAAGACTCGAATGTAACTCGAGTATAAATTTTGTAATGTACAAAATTGAAGATGAAGGAAATTCTGGAGAAGACGGACTCGTGGGAAGCAAGCCGACAACACATGGGGTTCTGGAAGGAGGAGCTTGGAGAAGCTGCTGCCTAGACCCTAGGTTGACCAAAGGATCTTCTCATTGGCTTGAGAAGATCTTAGTAGGGCCATGACTAATCACACTTTAATTTTCTTGTATATTTTATTTTTCCTTATATGTATGTGATGCATGTTAGTATAGAATAGAATATACATGAGTGTATGTGATGCACATGTAATGTGGGAACCACATCTTGATGTGCACCTAATACACATTTAGGTTAAATTAGATTTAATAAATGCCTAAATACGATGCACATCATCGATTAGATTAGATCTAAATCGAAATCAACTCGTATATGCCTAACGAGCCTTGATACCCATCACTACCACGATCATATACGATTGTTGAATCTGCCAAAGCAGAGCAATGCATTTAATCTTGGTGGGATGCGGAGGGACAACCTTGGTCCCGCCTATCACGCTTGGGTTAGATTGAGCTCAATTAGATTGAGTAACTAGTTAGCTCAATTGGATCGAGCCTAGCTATAGGCATACTCCAATAGTTGGAAAGGTAGGTCAAGATCGCATTTATCAATAGTCTTGGGAGATTTAGCCAAAGCTAACTCAAGATTATTCATAAATGTTAATTCTTGATCCTATAAACAAGAGTTGCATAGAGATGTAATTGGTAATTAGTACCTACCGATCATACTAAGTCTTGGGCGATTTAGCCAAAGCTAACTCAAGGCGTAGTATGATGTGGATCTTGACCTACGAGAATTATAGTTAGTTGGTGTGGATCTAGTAGTGTGGTTTTACCACATCTATGACTCGATTCTACCAAAGCCCTATAATTCAGTGGGAGCGTCATTTAATTAAAGGCCTAGTTAAATGATAAATAAAATATGATACAATGGTGGATATTTATTTTCTGCATTTTATGTTGTAGATTACCATGTCAAACACGAACACTCTCTCTCTATGATCTGTTCTTGAGAAGGACAAGCTCCTAGGTGCTAATTTCCTGGACTGGTACAGGAATCTGAGGATAGTCCTCACGCAGGAACGTAAGCTGTACGTTCTGGAGCAAGCAGTTCCTGATGCACCACCAGCCTCTGCCGCTCGTAGTGTTAGAGATGCTCATCAGAAGTATCTAGATGACGCGTTAGACATGTCATGCCTAATGCTATGCTGTATGTCTCCTGAGCTTCAGAAGCAACACGACAAAATGAATGCTTTTGATATGATTGGCCATCTCAACCAACTATATCAAGGGCAGGCAAGGCATGAGAGGTTTGAAGTGACTCAGGCCCTCTTTTCATGCAAGATGAAAGAGGGAACCTCTGTAGGAACTCACGCACTCAAAATGATTGGGTACGTCGAGAACCTCGAGAGGTTGGGGTTCCCTTTGGGCCAAGAGCTGGCTACCGATCTGATCCTGCAATCGTTGCCGGTGAGTTACCGTCAATTCGTCATGAACTACAACGTGAACGAATTAGACAAACCACTGCCCGAGATACTCAACATGTTAAGAACTGCTGAGCCTAATCTCACCACTGCCAAGTCCAGTACCGTCCTAATGGTACAAAAAGGCAAGGGTAAGGGCAAGTGGAAGCCCAAAGGTAAGGGTAAGACCCAAACCAAGGGCAAAGCCAGCTCTTCAACACTCAAACCTAAAGGTGGGGTTGCTAAGGATGCTACCTGCTTCCACTGCGGTAAGACTGGGCATTGGAAGCGGAACTGCAAGGTATACCTGGAAGATCTGAAGAAGAAGAGAAGTGAGACTTCTACTTCAGGTATAAATGTTATAGAAGTCAACCTTTCTATTTCTACATCATGGGTATTAGATACTGGGTGTGCTTCTCACATTTGTACTAATGTGCAGGCGCTAAGAAATAGCAGGGCATTGGCCAAGGGCGAGGTGGACCTACGAGTAGGCAATGGAGCAAGGGTTGCTGCTGTTGCTATAGGGACTTACTTTCTATCTCTACCCTCTGGGCTTGTACTGGAATTGAATAACTGTTGTTATGTACCTGTACTAACAAAGAATATCATTTCAGTTTCATGTTTAGATAACAAAGGTTTTTCATTCATAATAAAGGACAAATGTTGTTCTGTTTATTTAAAGGACATGTTCTATTGTAGCGCACATCTGATGAATGGCCTCTATATTCTAGACTTAGAGAGCCCTATCTATAACGTGAATACCAAGAGGTTGAGATCAAATGAGTTGAACTCAACCTATCTCTGGCACTGTCGCTTAGGCCACATAAATGAGAGTCGCTTGTCCCAGCTCCATAAGGATGGTTTGCTGGACTCATTTGATTTTGAGTCATATGAGACATGCGAGTCATGCCTTCTAGGCAAGATGACTAAGACTCCCTTTAGTGGACATAGCGAAAGAGCGACAGACTTGTTAGGACTCATACATAGTGATGTATGTGGCCCTTTCAATGTCGCTGCCAGAGGTGGTTACAGGTACTTCATCACATTTACTGATGACTTCAGTAGATATGGCTATGTGTATTTGATGACACATAAGTCAGAATCCTTTGAAAAGTTCAAAGAATTCAGAAATGAAGTACAGAACCAACTTGGCAAGAGTATTAAGATACTTCGATCAGATCGAGGTGGAGAATACTTGAGCCATGAGTTTCGTGACTACCTAGCTGAGTGTGGGATTCTATCCCAACTCACTCCCCCTAGAACACCACAGTGGAATGGTGTATCCGAAAGGAGGAATCGTACCTTATTAGATATGGTACGATCTATGATGAGTCACGCAGATCTTCCTATATCATTTTGGGGATATGCTCTAGACACGGCAGCGTTCACACTAAACCGTGTTCCATCAAAGGCTGTCATGAAGACACTATATACGATATGGATAGGGAGGAGTCCCAAGATGTCTTTCATGAGGGTTTGGGGTTGTGAGGCTTACGTACGACGTCAAGTCTTAGACAAACTGGGACCCAAATCTGATAAGTGTTATTTCATAGGGTATCCCAAGGAAACGAAGGGATACTACTTCTACATTCCTAGTCAGCACAAAGTGTTTGTTGCTAAGACTAGAGTATTTCTAGAAAGGGACTTTGTTTCTAGAAAGACTAGTGGGAGTACGTTCAGTCTTGAAGAAGTTCAAGACATGGACAATAGCACTGAAGCCTTGATGGAAGTTGAACAGGAACCACAAAGTGTGGTGGTTGATGAGGTTGTTTCACAAGAAGTTGTGGAACAACAACCTGTTTATGTAGACCTACCTCTTCGCAGGTCTGATAGGGTACGTCGTCAGCCTGAGAGATACTCATTTCTCTTGTCTGACCATGATGGCGTTATGCTCGTTGAGAACGAGCCTACCTCCTATCAGGAAGCTGTGATGAGCCCAGATTCTGAGAAATGGCTAGAGGCCATGAGATCTGAGATGGATTCCATGTACACCAACCAAGTATGGACTTTGGTTGATCCACCTGAAGGGGTCAAACCCATTGGGTGTAAGTGGGTCTTTAAGAGAATGACTGACATGGATGGACTTGTACATACCTATAAGGGTAGACTAGTAGCTAAAGGTTTCAAGCAAATTCATGGTATTGACTATGATGAAACTTTTTCTCCAGTCGTGATGTTCAAGTCCATTAGGATCTTGCTTGCTATTGTAACATACCACGATTATGAGATCTGGCAGATGGACGTCAAAATTGCGTTTCTGAATGGAAACCTCCTCGAGGAAGTGTACATGACACAACCTGAGGGTTTTGTAGATCCAAAGCATACTGGTAGAGTATGCAAGCTGCATAAGTCCCTTTATGGACTAAAGCAAGCTTCTCGAAGCTGGAATCTTCGATTCGATGATGCAATCAAACAGTTTGGTTTCATCAAGAATGAAGATGAACCTTGTGTCTACAAAAGGGTTAGTGGGAGCACAGTTGTCTTCCTTGTTTTGTATGTAGATGACATACTACTCATTGGGAATGACATTCCTTCACTACAGTCTGTGAAGACTTGGTTGGGGAATTCCTTCTCAATGAAAGACTTAGGTGAAGCAGCCTATATTCTAGGCATAAAGATCTATAGAGATAGATCTAAGAGATTGCTTGGCCTAAGTCAGAGTACATACATTGATACCGTTTTGCAACGGTTTGCCATGCAGAATTCCAAGAAGGGAAATCTGCCAATGTGACATGGCGTCAGTCTTTCGAAGACTCAAGGTCCCTCTTCTAGAGAGGAGAGAGACCGCATGAGCAAGATCCCTTATGCCTCAGCCATAGGATCTATCATGTACGCCATGTTATGTACTCGTCCTGATGTCTCGTATGCTTTGAGCATGACGAGCAGATACCAGTCAGATCCAGGTGAACGTCACTGGATAGCAGTCAAGAATATTCTTAAGTACTTGAGAAGGACTAAAGAATATTTCTTGATATTTGGAGGCGAAGAGGAGCTAACTGTAAAAGGTTACAGTGATGCAAGCTTCCAAACTGACCAGGATGACTACAGATCGCAGTCAGGGTTCGTGTTTTGCTTAAATGGTGGCGCTGTCAGCTGGAAGAGTTCAAAGCAGGATACAGTTGCTGATTCTACAACAGAAGCTGAGTACATCGCTGCATCTGAGGCAGCAAAGGAGGCAGTTTGGATCCGCAAGTTCATTACTGAGCTTGGAGTGGTTCCTAACATAGTCGACCCAGTACAGCTCTATTGTGACAACAATGGAGCTATTGCGCAGGCTAAGGAACCTCGTTCATACCAGCGGACCAAACACATACTACGGTGTTTCCATCTCATTCGAGAGATCATCGATCGAGGAGATGTAAAGATATGCAGAGTACCCACAGAGGCTAACATTGCAGATCCCTTGACCAAGGCTTTGGCACAGACCAAGCATGATGGTCACACTAGGTCATTGGGTATTAGATACTACAGTGATTGGCACTAGTTCTAGTGGGAGATTGTTAGTGAGAGCCCTAGAGCCAATCATGTGATGGTTGTTGTATGGACTCATTGTATCATATTTCATATATATATAAAGGCATTTGATTATGGTTATTATACTTACTTGTATTGGTGCCAAATAACTAAGTGTAATAACGTCCTTGGTAGTAGGTTCATATCTATATCAATCGATTGGTTGAATCGATAGTGAGATGATATAGAGAACACTACTCTTAATTATTCCTAGTCAAGTATTAACATTCAGGGACAATGTTAATGCATAGAGACTAGCATGTAGGTCAACACGATGACTTGATCTCACAAGTCATGGATATGAGATATCAAGTTGACACATGAGTATGCATTGGAGAATGTATACTGAATGACCCACCATGAGAAAGTATCATGGATCGTTATATGAGTGTCATATACTTTCTCATGTGACTATTAGTATGACTATTAGTCCTTAGACCTGAAGTCACCATAGTTCCCTACATAAGGTGTTATGTACTTTGGTTTCGTCAAACGTCACCCGTAACTGGGTGGACTATAAAGGCGATTACTGGGTATGTAACAAATTATGCGGAGGGATGTGAGTGATGTAGATGAGATCTATCCCTCCTATATGATGGGAGAGATATCATAGTCTTGATAGAGTGAGATCACTAAGTGCATGGCCATGCCCAAATAAGGCAATATGAGATATTGAGCTTACTTGATTATAGTGAGTCTACTTGGAGTTCAAGACACATAGATTGATTGGAGGATGACATGGTCTATGCTTCATAGAAGATCAATCTAGATATCGACGATAGAAGGACATTGTCACATATTATGAAAGTCATAATTAGTAGTCACATTGGTGATGTTGGATCTCAACATTCTTGTAACTTGGGTAGCAATGATGTGTTGCTAGATACCGCTCATTGTTTATGTTTCTAAGAGGTTAGAAGCATTGCCAACGTTACAAGAACCTATAGGGTCACATACAAAGAACAAATAGATGGAGAAAAAAAAATGAAGTCAAGTTTGACTTGGCTAAATATGGAAAGTCCATAAAAGGCAAGTTTGACTTGACCCAAATCCAAATCAAGTTTGACTTGACTTGGTTCCACTTCAAGTTAGACTTGACATGGGAGAAGAAATGGAGTCAAGTTTGACTTGACTAAATATGGAAAGTCCATGAAAGACAAGTCTGACTTGACCCAAATCCACCTCAAGTTAGACTTGACTTAATGCCACATCATGGTGATGAATTGGCATGGAGCCAACCATTGATGATGCTCCACATCATCAAGAGCATTAAGTGTGGATGCCACCTCATCAAGGAAGATTAATGGTCAAGTTTGACTTGACCAAAAAGGCCACCTCACCTTGACTTGACCAAGTGATGACTTGGCTTGGTATTTGACCAATGATGATACTCCACATCATCTCCAAAGGTTGTAACCCCCCCCCCCCCCCATTTGAATTTGAATTCAAATGGAAAGGGGGTTATGGCCAGCCACTTAATGGCCATTAATGGCCATTAAGTCGCCGGCCATAATGAGAGAACTTGCCAAGTTTTGGTTCTATTTTTTCTCATTGTGTGTCTTCTCTTCTTCCTCCTCCAAGTGTTGGTGCTCTTCTTCTTCTTCTCCTCTTGGCCAAACCCTTGAAAGGTGCTAGCACACCTAAAGGATTTCCTCCATCCACTTTGTTCGCGTGGATACTTCTAGAGGGACGACACTTGACGTCCTAGAGATCCGACATCCAAAAGGAGCGAGCGGGATTAAGCAGGGCACGCACCAAAGGTAAAATGGTTTATCCCTCTTTAGATCTAGAAGTAGATCGAGTTTTGAGCATGAAATGAATACGTGATTTTTGTTTCAGAATTTTTCTTCGCACGAGATCCATGGCTTTGGGTTCTCGAGGTTTCCGCGACGCGAAAAGGTAGTTTTCGCGGCCCGAAAAACCCAACAAAGGATGGCATGGAGGCAAGCTGGAGGCTTGCGTGCATCCGAGGGACGGGAGCCGAAGATGAAGAGGGCGCGAAGTCAATAGTCGAGACTGCGGATGAGGAGTCAGTCGGGTCGTGAGAGTACGAGTGCTGTGTGATTGTACTCGAGAAATTCTATGGTTCGAGTGCGGAGTGGAATGTACTCGGGAAGGGTAAACCTTAGGTGGGTATGTAGACCAGTCGACTGATAGAACTCACAGAAGGGTTCTAGCCAGGGACTAGTCGACTGCTCTGGGAGTAGTCAACTGGTAGGTGGTTGGTGAGTTGGCTGAAAATTCGAACGTTGGGGTTGCAACGGTCGATTTTCAGTGGCACCGGTCGACTGCCATGGGAGCAGTCGATTGGTGGCGAGGGTTTCAACCCGAGTCCTATTTAAAGAGGACTTCGTTTTGGCTGAGACTCTTGACGAATCTTATCTTGGTTAAAGGTAAGATAGTAGTCTTTATGCTCAGAGGTTTGCTTGGTGCTGTGGTGAGGTTAGTCCACCCACAAGGAGCGACGGGGGCTAGCCGAAGGTTATTCGGGGAGTGATCCACCGACGGATTCTTGGATTTGTCACCCGTCCGGGGTGGATACCAAGTAAATCGGTTTGTTAGCATTGCTTTACATTAGTTAGTTTTATTTTTTATTGTATTTTCGCTTGCGCAACTAACCGTGTAGGAAAAAGAATCGAGAAAACGCGATTCACCCACCCCCCCTCTAATGTACGGAAGCGATCCTATATGTAATTCTATGGTTAAGACAAACCACACCTAATTATACTACAACCATCCCGATGGTTTGTCCAATTCCATCTCGATTGTGAGCCTCTTACTTATACTTCTGCAATGAACTGATAACATGATCTTCTGTGCGTCACCATGCACCATGTTATCTACAATGCAAAGTATGAGACATTTTGTGCATATACTAATATAAATATGCAACGTGTGATTTGGCGATTCTCTTTTCAAAATGTAGATGTTCCTTAACCAAAAGCAAGATTTTTAGTATACATCCTAACAAGTGGCACATAGATGTTTCACCATTCTTGAAGAGTTATTGACATTCTTGCAATCACAAAAATAAATACATAAATATTTCCAAGTCTTTTGTCTTGAGATTAGCAGTGTTGTATTAAAAATATACTAAATAAAAAAGAAAGAAAATGTAATGCAATGAAAGATCGTTAGATCTTTTCATAGCTATTTCACTTTGATACCAATTGTATGATCGTTGGAAACTGAGAGGGGGGTGAATCTCGATCCTACTGAGTGAAACCTAGGACTTTCCACTGCCTGGCTTGACTTAATAGGGCCTAACTTCACTCACCAAGATTTTTACCAACATAGCTTTACTCATTACGGTCTGGCTTAACTCACCTGAACTTCATCGACATAGTTTCACTTACTAAAGTCTAACTTCACTCACCAGGACTTTGCTTGGAGTTCACTCCTCCAACACCTAAGGTTACCTCCCCTTAAGATTTTTCTCTTACTATTCACTTGGTAGACTACTCACCCAACTAGGTTAATCTTAACTAAACTCCATTAAACATAATGTTAAATAGACATCAAAACCCTAGAGGTCGATTGCACCAACAATCTTATCTTGCACATGTGAAATCTATAAGAAAAATAATAGAAATAGAAAGGACAATAGTCACTAAAAAACACCCGTATAGCAGCGGGTTTTTTGACTTTCAAGAGTGGTTTTCAACCACTCCTACACTTTTATCACCGGTTTGAAAATCGCTCCTCTGGTTGCCTATATCCTATAGAAGTAGTTTTCATAATTGTTGGTAAAAGTTAAAAAATAACTCCTATTATTCTTTGTAGGTATAGTTTGAAAATGATCTTACATGTTGTACATATAACAACGATTTCAAACCGTTTCTGCAACTAAATTCAAGAGTGGTTCAAACTACTTTAAAACTCTTAAGGTGTACGAATAATTAAACAACTCCTAAATCAAAGAGTGATTTTAGAACCTATTGGGTACCCTAGGATCGTAACCAGGTTGGGTACCTGTTGACCGAGTTTCGACCCAAATTAACCGACTGCGTGGTTCAAGTTTTTATTTTATTTTAAATATTGGAATTGGGGTTTTTTTATAGATGTATATATATTAAAAGAAATTTGTTAATACTTGGAATCAAACCCAGATCTCCTAAATTTGAACTTAATATTCTAACCAACTAGACTATAACTATTAATATTTTTATGTTTTAGTTAATTAATTAATGTTTAATCAATAGTTTCATTTGTTATATTGCTATTCATAATAATTGGGAGAAGAGTAAAAGAGATATTTATTCATTTATTAATTAATTTATAATCATTTGTCGATAAATAATTTTATATGTTAGTTAATTATTTAATAACCAATTAATAATTTTCTTTTACTATATAATTATTGATAATAAGTTGAACAACATCAGGTTCTAGTAAATAATTTTGATTACCTATGGGAATATGAGATTAGAATTACTCGTGGGAAGAACTAAGGTTTTGGTTGCCACTGAAAAGAGGAAAAACAAAAAATTAGATTAGTTTTACTTGCTATTGGAGACTGATAAAGGTAAAAAATTAAGGGGAAAAAATTAATAGGGTTAATATGTTTTAAAAATTATTATCCTCTATAAATAATAATGATATTTATTAATATTCTCATAATAAATAATCTAATATAATTTTTTTGCTTTAAAAAAATAATTTTTAATAAATGTCATTATAAAATATTTATAATACCATTTTTTACATATTATTTAAAAATATCAATGGTATATTCTAGTAGTGTAGAATTGGAGAATGAATAGAATCAAATAAAAGAAAAGAAATATTTTTCTGAGTAAGATTTAGGGGTTTGTAGTTGAATAGAGGAAGAGGAAAAGTTTTTGATATGAGATTTACATCCGGAGTTGAAAAGAAAAAGAGAAAACATTTTTGACATGAGATTTAGGATTTTGGTGATGGATAGATGATGATGAAGGCGCAGTGGTTACGTTGAAGCCGGGAATGAAAGTTATGAGTTTAGGGGGAAAATATTAATGGAAAAAATTTAAGGAAAATAAATATAAGTAAAGGAAAAAATTAATATAAATAGAATTAAGAATATTTTTTAAGAAATATAAAATTGAGAAAAGAATAAAAACGTATATAAAAAAATGAAGATTTTATAATTTATTTAAAGAATAGTTTGTTTGACTAATAAATATTTTAAATTAATTGAATAAAGTTAAATTTGACATAAAATAAAATAAAATAAAATAAAATAAATTGTACACTTTAATTACTATTTTTTTAAAAAATTATTAATCAATTTTAATTTTGATAAGTTATCAACTAAATTTATTTAGTCAATAATATTTAATTGATAATTAATTTATCTTGAGCATCAACAGAATGGCCGCATATATGATGAAAAATTCGTGTGGAATGACCATACCTATTAGACTTGCCCACAGGTCGGGTCCAGCCCGGACCCACCCCGGAACCGGCTTGGGTCAATGGGTCGGGTGGCCCGTTGACCCGGTTCGCCAGGCTGAACTGGAACCAGGCCAACAGGATGCCAAGCCGATTCCGGTTCATGGGGAGGAAACCGCCGAACCGGCGGTTCAAACTTCCGGTTCCAACGGCTCCGAACCACTAGTTAACCGGCGGTTCGGAGCCGTTAGAGGTGTATTTTTTTTATTTTTTTTTGACGGTTAAGATCATTTGACTATTTTTTGATCAATGACTATGATTTAGTGACTGTTATGATCCAAACTCTATAAATAGGGAGTTCATTTCATCATTTTCACATAGATCTTCTCTTCTCTCAATCTCTTATTCTCAAGTCTCAACTTCATATTGTCTATGCGTTCTTCATCTTTTGACGATAATGGAAGGTGGTCACGGAGCTTCATCATCTCAATCTCGGAGGGGAAAAGAAATAACATACGAGGATCCTAACATTCAAATTCAATCCACCGATGATGAGACCGAGGCTCAGCCCCAACACCTTCTGATGCTCGAAATACAAGGAAGTACCGATGCAATTACTTCTAAGTTTTGGGAAAATCCTCCTTTAAAATCTTCTATTTTCACTAAACATTTTGAGAAGGTCACACTTCCATTGGGAGAATTGCGTGCAAAATGCAAGCATTGCAATGCTTCCTACAAATTCCAAGTCGACGGCGGCTATGGGTCATTAAAACGACATGTAAAAATGAAGCACCCGACGGAATATGGACTTGACTGCTATTAAACACAATTATTAAGATTTTCTAGTGGTAGTAGTACTGATTCTGGTTTATTTTTATATTTGGATAATAAATTAAGAGAATCATTAGCTAAATTTGTTTCCGTAGAACATTTTTCTTTTAGTTTTGGATCTAATGCACATTTGAAGATTTTTGTAAAGAATCTCTTAATCCAGTTGCTAAATGTGTTCCTAGGACTACACATACTCGTACAATTAAAAGATTAGTAAAACAAGGAAAAAAGAATTTAATTGATGAATTTAGTAAATTAAATAATAAACTTTCTTTATGTTCCGATATTTAGAGTGATTATTGGCAAACTTATTCTTATATGGGTGTGACTTGCCATTGGATTGATAACTCTTGGATCCTCCAAATATGATTGTTAGCTTATAGAGTTTTTGATGATTCACATACTGCCCATAACATTGCACAATTATAATGTTTAATTTTAGAAGAATATGGATTGACTCATAAAATATTTTCAATACCATTAGATAATGCTAGTTCTAATACCGCTTCTATAGATGAACTAAATTTTGTTTGTCAACTTGTTATTGGTGGTTTATTTTTTTCATATTCGTTGTGTATGCCATGTTTTAAATTTATGTGTTCAAGATGGATTAAAACTTTTGGAAAATTATATTCAACCAATTAGAATCGCAATTTTATATTTATGGTCGCATCCATTGATGATGAAACAATGGGATAGATTTTGAAAAGCTAATGGAATGAGACCTAAAAAATTTCCACGTGATGTTCCAACACGTTGGAATTCAACATATCAATTATTACAAGATTCATTTCAATATAAAGATTTATTATGTTTATTTTTTGCACAAAATAGTAATACTAATATATATTTATTTTCATAACAATAGAATATTTGTAGTAATATTTGTGAAATTTTAAAAATATTTAACGATGCACCTGAATAACTTTCCGGTGTTTATTATCCCACTGCTCATTTAGTTTTAGTGAATTCTTCTAGTATAGTATTAATATTAAATGAACATATCAATAATGAAGGTTTAACTTCTTGCATATTAGTTATGAAAACTAAATAGGAAAAATATTTTTATTTTATTCCTAAAATTTATTTAATTGGATTTGCTTTAGATCCTAGATTTAAATTAGAAGTTTTATAAAAAATGTTAACTTTATATTATGACGCTTTAATTCCCATTAAAGATTCTTCTTCTTCGGATCCAGTTAATATTATATATAATATTAGAAATTATTTATATGTTCTTTATAATCAATATTTTACTAAATATGGAATACAAACTAATATTTCTGAAACACAACAACCTACTAGTACTAATTTAAGACTTACAAAAGCATAACCTTTATTAAAAGAATGGAAGAAACATCTACGAGGATCCTCAAGTTCCACACAGGAACTTGAGAATTATTTTACGACTTCTTTTGATTTTAATGAAGCAGATAGCGAAGATTTCGATAACTTGAAGTGGTGGTCACAGAAGACTCAAAGCTTTCCTGTTCTCTCCGTGATCATAAAAGAAATTTTAGCTTATCCAGTGTCAACTATTGCTGTGGAGCAGACGTTTAGTGCTGCCGGCAACATATTAGATGAATAGCAATCAACTATGTCTCCCGACTCATTGGAAGCTCAAGCATTACTAGACAATTGGACCAGAGCCGAGAAAAGAATCCAAGGAATGCAACTTTCGGAAGATGAAGTCGTAGAATTTGATACCGAAGGAATGAATACAATGGGAACGGGAGGAAATGGAAGTGAATGATAAAAATTGTAAAAGGGTAAAAATGTAAAAAAAGTACATGAGCTTTGATTCCCCTACACCCTAAGGGGATACCTAAGCAACTTATATAAGTGCAAGCCCTTTTTTAAATAAATTTTATATTTTAAAATTATTTTTTAAATTTTAGTTTTTTTAATATAATAAGCTCGAACCGTGGCGAACCGTGAACCGGCAGTTCCGAATGGTGAACTGTAACTGGCTTGGGCGGTTAAGGTTAAGGGTTAACCTCCCACGAACCGTCGAACCGACAGTTCTGAACCGTCGAACCGGCGGTTCTGAACCGTCGAACCGTCAGTTCCGAACCGTGGTCGGGTCTAAATTATCTATGATGAAATGTATAGAAAGACTTTGTATCTCTAGTGGTGATCTAGGTTCGGGAAGTATCGATGTAGGTGTCAGTTTGAATATTACTTGATAGGGATGAGCATCCTGGGGTAGACATGTGGCACGGGGAAGCTACGTGGCAGGGTCACCTGAACCAGAGCTCCGAGGTCAGACCGAGACTATCTCGGGAGAATGGATCAGAGCCCCGAGGTCAGATTGACAATCGGGCTCCCGAGACTACCTGGGGAGAATGGAAGAAAGCCCCCGAGGTCAGACCGGGAATTGGGCTCCCGAGACTATCTCAGGAAAGTGAATGAAGGCCCTGAGGACAACTCGGGAGACGAGACTCCGAGACTGACTCAGGAGAGTGGAGCCCAAAGATCAACATAGGACTTAGAAAGCCCGACTTCATGTAGTCGTTCTTCTTTCCAGAATAGGAAAATCATCAGATAATTATTGCCCACAATGCACGACAATTAAGGCATTAATGATCACAATAGTTGTTACCAAAAGATAGGATATCTATCAAGTAACCGATGATTAAGAGACGTGGGGCAGAATGTGGCGACACGTGTGACCGAAACCTCAGGTATATAAGATGCCTCGGTATCTAGGTAAAGGGGGTAAGCTTTCTGAACTAAGTGAAACATTGATTCCTCGCTATCCTCCAAAAAGAGATAAGATTCCTGACTTGAGCATCGGAGCGGGCTCCACTGGAAAATCTTCCGGTGCATCCCCTTTAACGCTCGTGTTAATCTCACAGGGCGTGGACATCCTCTCCCTATCACTGTCGTCGTGAGTTGCGCGTTGGTGACTCACCATCCGCGTTGTTCCCTTCCTGAACATTTTTGGCGTCATCTGTGGGAAACATCAAAGCACCAGAAGGAGCACCGTGATGGCAAATCCAGAGGGAAAACCCATCATTCTGATGAGGGAGGAGTTGGATTGCTTAGTCGCCAACGCCGTTAGAGGAGCACTGGAGCAACATCAGATCGAGCAAGCCGTCTCACGATGAACGACTTCAATGGAGGGCGAAATACCAATAATGTCTACCTCGCATCAACGAAGCCGAAGATCTGTCTCGCCACCGGCGGGACCGGCAATGACAACCCCAGTGCCCCGGCAAGATTCCTTGGAAGATATGGAGAGGGTTCATTCTGTCGCCTCCAGCGTTTTACGGCAGGAGGAGGGTCCAAGGAAGATCGAGGCCTCCAAAGCCCTCATGATATCTCCCACTACTCCTTTTTCTCCGAACATCATAGCAGATCCCATGCCCAAGCAATTTTGTGGCCCAGGAATTGCTGACTATGATGGGAAGATGGATCTGGTGGACCACATTTACAAATTCGAGAATACAACTCTCTTACACCAATACATAGATGGTGTGAAGTGTCGTGTGTTCATGAGCACCTTGTTTGGGGCTGCCCAGAGATGGTTCCAGAGGCTACCCCAAACTTCGATAAACTACTTTCTAGAGTTTAGAACCATCTTCTTACACCACTTTGCTAGCAGCCGGCAATACCAGAAGACGACGTTGAACTTGTTTGCCCTCAAGCAGAAGGCCAAGGAATCACTGAAGGACTATATCTAGTGGTTCAATCGGGTGGCTCAATACGTGCCAACCGCTACTTCAGAGATCCTCATCAGCGCATTCACGCAAGGACTCTCCGAGGGTGATTTCTTTCAGTCATTGGTGAAAAAGGCACCAGCTAGCTTTGATGACTTGTTGGGGCGCTTAGTTAAGCATGTCAATGTCGAAGAGGTGCAGCACGCCTGCTGCAAAGATCCAACAGGAGTCCCTATCTAGATCTCGATATAATCCGAGAGGAGAGAACCACCCGCATGAGCTCGGGCTAAAGATCCTCGCTCTGGGAAGGATCACTAGGGAAGTAAGAAGTGTTGGTGCATGATGCATCAGTGATGTCATCCTCTAAGGGTTTCAATGTTTGACAATATGCTTAAGGCAGTGATACATTGAACAAGGGAGGGGTGAGTGAAGAAAAGAGTACCAAAGTGAACCAAAGTCCTAGTTAACCAAGGCACTAAGTCCTAGTTCTAAGAATTGGGCACTAAGTCCTGGTTCGTGGAATTAGACACTAAGTCCTGGCCGAGGGCTGGGCACCTAAGTCCTGGACCTAGGGTTTGGGCACGAAGTCTTGGTCCGAGGGATTGAGCAACTTAGCTGAATGATGACTATGGACATAAGTAGAGACGGGTCAAGGATCGGACATCTCGAGATCCGAGAGTATCGAAGGCTAGGTAAAAGTCCACCCGAATGGACTGGGTGGCAACCGTCTCCTGAGAGGAGTAGGTTGAAGGCGCGTTCCTGGGGGTGGAAACTTGTGTCGGTTCGACCTAGGGATTCGTAGAAATCCGAAGTTAGAACCAAGTCCTTAAGGTTAAGATTATCTACTGTTTGTCTTGTGTTTGTGTATCTTGCAGGTACCTAAAACTGAAGAGAAAGCAAGCAAACAAACATAAAGAGGCTGAAAAACAGCTTCCTGGGCGCCCCTATTGATACAGGCGCCCCCATTGATACAGGCGCCCCTATTGACTCAGGCGCCTGAATGAATCAGGCGCCCCCATCAATACAGGCACCTATATGGCAGTTTTTATCAGCTAGCGATGTTCGCGATTTGGATGAACCATTGACCGCTTATGAGGCGCCCCATAGCATCACGGGCGCCCTAGACAAGGCTATAAAAGGGGCTTCGACCCCTCAACTCAAAACACAACTTCTAAGATCATTCTGAGCCTTCTGACTGATGATAAAGCGCTAACGGCAAAGCTCTGCGACCAAGGAAGCTCCGGGAGGAAGTGTGCGGCACTTCGGAGTTCCAGATCGACCGAGTCTTCAACTTTTGTTTGGTTTGAATTTTACAATTCCGCACTTATTTTTCATATCTTTTGATTGTAATTTCTGCACTGTAAGACGAGTTTCTCCGCCTCCGGAATGTCCAGAAAGGAGACCATTAGTGGACAGACGTTGCCGTGTTTAGGCCTTAGATGTACTAACCCTGGGTTTTTTTTTTAGAAAAAGAAATCATCTTATTCCTGAAAACGAAATCTATATTAGAAGGGGGACCAAACCTAACCTTCTAATATAGAGATAACAATGACTTTGACTGATTTACAAGAATTGCAATAGAATATTAAAGAAAAAACTGGCTATCTATATTACCTATACAATTTCTAGCCAGTCCTTTATTAACTCAAAACCAAATTTTGGAAGCATCCTCCATACACCTTTACTTTGTTCTCTATCAGATTTTCCTCACCTTGTAAGGAATGCTATACATCAATCCAATCTTCCAAAACCCATAATCTCTGAGAATAACCATGATCTTCATCTTGTTATTTTGCATCAACATGAATGTTAAATTTCTTCCATATGACAATAATGAAGAAAAGAAGTTGAATCCTGCATATGGAAAATCCGAGAAAGACTAAGCACCCGATGTTCGCTTTTGGCAAGCGACCAACCATAAACGGATTTGTAGCGCCTTTACCATAGCCGTTACTACGGGCTAGATAGATTTATGGTGGATCTATTTACCCTTTCAGGCTTTTGGGCAAAGCCTCAACCATCAACGGATTTGTGTTGTCTTTACCGTAGCCGTTTGCTACGGACTAGGTAGATCACGTACGGTGGATCTACGCACCATCCTTATCCATTGCTTTCTCCTTTATAGGATAACATGCCACCCAACGATCCCTCATTTTGCTTCCATTGACAGCAAACATGCTTTCAACTCAAATATCAGAATGCATCAGGTGTAGAGTAGGATTAGCTTGGCACAAATTCATTGTATCAAAAATTGTGTCCATCAGTATTATGCATCGAAATATCACTTCACTACCACATAGCCATAGAGACATAACAGTTTAGCACTCCCCAGAAATGTTCAGAATTCCATAGCAGCCCAAACAAATGCAGCTCAAGATATCTGCACTCCAACATTCTCATTTCTGATCTGATCCAACCTGTAAATTTCACAAAACACTGCAGTAAACTCCAGAATGCATCAGGCGCAGAGTAGGCTTAGCTTGGCACAAATTCTAAATTCATTGTATCAGAGAATGTGTCCATCAGTATTATGCATCAGAGTATCATTTCACTACCACATCAAAGCCATAAAGACATAATAGTTTGGCACACCCCAGTAATGTTTACAATTCCATAGCAGCCAAAACAATCGCAGCTCAAAATATCTGCACAACTTTCTCATTTCTGATCTTGATCCAGCCTGTAAATTCCGGAAAACACAGGTTACTGCCTTATCTTATTCAAAAGAAGATTAAACTGTCTTTTACAGTAGTCCTTTCCATTATCAGACAATTTCCTTCTAATCAGACAAAACTCTTAAAACAATATGCCATAACTGAATAATTATCTAATAACCATTAATTGAGTGCACAACAGATAATACGACCCCTATAGCTCAAAAGTTTCAGCTCTGGTTTCCTCTGATTACTGCAGTGACTCCTTCTGACTTCAGCTTCCTATCTCCAAATGCCTCTCCATATTAGCATTACCTTTGATATTTCCCCAATACATCAAGCAAACTCCTCCAAGTTTGTAGCAACCCAAAATATAACAATGTCCCTCTAGTACAAACAATCATAACATTAGAATCCGCTCCTTTGGCACACTTGGCACGCAAGAAATGAAACATCAGAAACCCATGCCCTGAGCCCAGACCAACATGCCAGCTTGAGGGAAAAACATGAAGTCAGAGCCCATATAGACCTTCTTAATATTTGAATTCCAGTTCAGAGCCCAAAACAAAGGACAGATATAAGCAATTCCACTAATTCCACACTAATTATCAGGTTAGCATCAGATTCTAGTTAGCACAACCATTAGAAAAACTGATTTTTCTGTCACCATTCCCACACCAACATCCAGCTCCAGCTAACACAACCATGCAAAGAATTTGATTTTTCTAGCACATAGAAAAAGAATCAGAAATCCGAAAGTAATAGTTCAGAAAATATCAGATCATTCCATGCTCTATGCCCAGACATCTGATTTTTCTGGCACACAAAGTTAAAATTCTGAAACTCATGCTCTATGCCCAAGCCAACCACCTGCCAGTTCTTGAACAAATATGATGCCAAATAAAATCGAGAAGCTACAGATTCAGCAATGATATCCATATGCCAGTTAGCTGTTATGATCGCTCATAAAGATCCACAAAATCTGACCAAAAACTCAAGATTAAAATTCAGAAAGCAGTATTATTTGGCACTTTTAAACTTACAAAGAAAAGACTAACCCTGGGGGGTTGGGAACCAAGTAAAAATCCCGCGTGCACTGTGTTGTTTATTCATTCTTTTTGTTTTCCGCTGTGCTACTAACTTTGTGTCCAGAACGAACCAAAAAGTTTTACGAAATCCCCGAAGGTTTTTACGGTTGATATTCACCTTCTCCACTATCGACGGCACCGGTCCAACAAGTGGTATCAGAGCCAAACCGCTCTTCACCAGACTAACCACCGATGGAGCAAAGACGCTAGGAGTTGAGGGGGAGCCTAGGGGTGAATCAGGTACATTTTATTTTAGATGTCAGTTTTTAAATTACATATTACATGCTTTAAGTGCAGGGAGAGAAGACACTATAAAAATCAATGCCCTACTCGTAAGACTCAGATCTCACCACCAGCGGTGAAGGAAATACTAGCGCCAGGAGTCCGGAGGGACAAGAGCAACGTGCAGTGCTTCAAATGACAAAAGCACGGACACTACAAGAATAAGTGTTCGACGAAGGTACGGAAAATTTACATTCCAAAAAATTTACAAATTTCTGCACTGTCTTATGATAATTTAGATAATTTTTCTGATAAATTAGAATTATTCCATAGTCAAATAAATATCTTGTATGACCAGTTAAAAAATGTAAATAATGCTAAAATATCAGAAATTAATTGTTTAATCCTGAATGTCAATTCAGTAATTTCTAAAATAAATTATGATAATTTTAATTCTGGATATTCTGATAATTTTAATTCTGAAAATTCTAAAAATTCTAAAAATTTTGATAATTCTGAGAATTTTAACTCTGAAAATTTTAAGGACAATCTTAAAATTATTTCTGAAAATATTAAGGATAATTTTGAAATTCTTATGAATAATCCTGAAATCAACTCTGAGATTATTGAGGATAATTTTTTAAATCTTAAGGATATTTTTGAGGATAGTGGAGATGAAATCTTCTTAGATGATAATTTAATTATCAAATTTTCAAATAATATTGAAGATTATTACAAAACATTAACTAGTGGCCCAAATTACTCCATCTACTATGAGAATATTGAAGGATGTGATTTTAATGATGAGGATGAGGAGGAGATTGAATTTTCTGAGATCAAGGCTATAGTTAATAAAAATCACAAAGATTCAAATAAAACAGGATTATTAGAAAAACTTGAAAAGATAAATAAAGAAAAAATAGTAAAGGAATCAGAAATTTTTGAAATAATGAAAATGATGAAACCCACAATTATTATCTAGCACAGAAATTTTGAAATTTAAATCTAATTAAATCTTAACAATTTTTACCTTATTTATTTCAACCTTAAATAATCCTTAATTAACTTAATTTTAATTATCCTTAATTAACTTAATCTTAATTAATCCTTATTTAATTTAACTTTAACTAATCTTCAATTAATGCAAAATCAATTAATCTTCAATTAATTCAAAGTCAATTAATCTTCAATTAATTCAAAGTCAATTAATATTTAATTAATTCAAATTCAATTAAACTTTAATTAATTCAAATTCAATGAATCTTTAATTAATTCAAATTCAAGTAATTCCTAATTAATTCAATTAACCATTAATTTAATAACTTCGATTAATTCAACTTCAATTAATTTTCAATTAAGTCTTAATTAATTCAACCTCAATTATTTTTTAATTTCAATTAAGTCTTAATTAATTCAACTTCAATTGACTTTAGGTAATGCTTAATTAATTCAACTTTAATTAATTCTGAATTCAGATCTAATTAATTCTTAAGTAACTTAAACTCGAATTAAATAAAATCTTACCCAAACCGCAACAATTAATTTAATAAAATTATATATGTCAAAGTGGGTTGACATATTCGCAGGTTCACACGACATGTGTCAAATCAGGAACTTGATACATTTTTAGAAACTTAATTAAATAATCTGAAATATTTGACTCATGCATAACTGCCATGCCATGCAGCTGCTATTTTTTTAAATATATGTCATATCATTCATATTTAAATTTATGCATGATTTAGAACGGTTATAGGAAAAAGACTAATTAAAACTTGAACAACCTAGTATTAGGTGGAGTGAGATGATAGTACGTTAGGGAAGCCCTTCTAATAAGGTCAAGTATATACTACTTGGTCTGTTTAATCTGGTGAAACTAGCTGAAGCTAACGATCCAAGACCTAAACTAGTTAGACCAGAATTTTTCAAAAAGTAACTTTGAAAATGAATTTTCAGTAAAAGGCTTTGTCAAGGAAAGGGTTGTTGCTCCAATAAGGCTACGGCCAAAGAAGGCCTTGTGCCTTGCCAAAACCTGGAAACCAATTATTGAAAATCAAATTCAATTTACTGTTTGTTAAATTTAAATCTAACACAAGTTTTGATTAAGTCTTAGATTTAACAATAAATTAAGAAAAATTATTCAAGTATCTCACAAAACACCCATAAGGCAACCTTGCTTGCTTGTACTGAGACATCTAAAATGGGTGAGATGTTAAGGACTAATAAATTAAAAAATATTTTTCAAAATTGTATTCCAAAACTCTTAAGATATTTTTCTAAAAATTTATTTTCAAAATAGTGCTTTAACATAATAATGTTTTTATGGATTTCATGATTATCTGATTGTTTATACATATTATACATTTTCAAAATTATATCTTTTTGAAAAATTGTTTGACATACACAATTAGACACAAGCCTCTTAGGTCAACACTAAAGTTCTTTAAGGCACTTAGATAGAGTCAAACTGTGTTGGTGTCGGGGGAGTTGTTTTTCAAAGTTTTTTTTAGATCTTTCAAAAATTATGCTTTAAAAACTATCTTCAATCCAAATTGAATTTTCTAAGATTATTATCATATTGTCGTTCATTCTTTTGATATTGATAAACCCTAATGACACAGAAGAGGTCTACTTCATGATCTACAAGGACTCCTAGGATGTGTCAAATTTAAGGGATGTCTAAGTCAAAAGAAAACTATCTGACAAAATATTTCTTGAAAGCTTTGCTTGGCAATTAGTTTTAGAGGAAGAGGAAGAGTACTTATGGTCAACAAGCTTCCTAGGACTGGGTCAAGTTTAGGGGGAGGTCAAATTAAAGAGTTATTAAACATTTCAAAATAATGTGTTTTCATACACTATATTTTCAAAATCTTGTCGAAAATATAAGTAATTCATCTTTCAAAATATTATTATTTTAGAATGTTTTGTTGGATCGAGAGAAAATGATAGAGGGGGGGGGGGTGAATATCGTAAGTCATTTCGGATTGAAAAAGAGAAAACGTAGCGGAAAAATTAAAACAAAACAATACACAGACACCAAGATTTTACTTGGTTCGGAGTCGCGGTCGGCTCCTACTCCAAGACCCACGGTCGTTGACCGTTTACTGTGGGGAATTCTATATGCGCAAAATAGTTTACAGAAAGATGTTACAAGAGTACTACAGTAAACTTGAAAAATAGCTCTTCGTTACCGACGTCCGGTGTGAATTGTATTTTGGAGCAGGGGGACGTCGTCGGCGCTTGTATCTCGAGTTGGGAGGTATCCGGAGCAGAGCGCTGGAGCATAAGAGCGAAATTGCATTGGAAGAAGTTATACAGAAGCCTTGCGGGTCGTGTAACGCCCCAAAATTCCCATTTTTTAGTTCTTAAAGTCCTTAGAATTATTTAAAAATGGTTTAGAAATATTCTAGATATTTTTAGGGATTTTTAGAATATTTTTATGGAATTTTCCGAGTCCGTTTAGTATATTTAAAAAAGGAAAAACGTTTAATGGGCAGCAAGGAGTTCAAACCCTGCAACTCCGCGTGAGAGACAAGCGGGCAGACCAGCTGTGCCAATTCGTTTTGTTGATAGAGAATAAGCGAATCAATAGATAAGTTGTAGTTAGGTCAATCCGCCCCATAAGTATAAATAGATAAGTTAAGAGAGGAAATTGGATTTTTGGTTTTCTCTCTTCCTCACCCTAGCCGCGCGAGACAGCCTCCCTTCTCCTCTCTTGGGCGACGCCAACCAACACCAAGGCCAAGGGGGCCGGCCAAGGTTCTTCTCCGAGAGATAATCCTATATTCGGGATCCCCGCGACGAGAGGAACGCGTAGGCGCGAAGAATTCTCCGAGATCTCAAGTTTCTCCCGAGCCCTAGACATCAATCTTGGTTGTAAGTCCAAGATATCAATGTAAGTACTGCTCACCTGCAGTAAGAGGCGGTTTTTTCCGCAAGAATTTCCCTTAAAAGTTTTTAAAAGAGATATTTACTTCTTGTTAAGATTTTTGCATGTGATCTTAGTTCATTATATGCTTATATATTTTATTGAGTGCCCTATATGAGGTTAGGGTCCAAGAAAAGCTATGAGAAAAGAAAAGAGAAGATAAAGATAAGAAAAGAAAAGGCCAAGGCCTTAAGAAATCCCCAAAAGTCAAGACTTAGGGATTTTAGCACGCAAGGTGCTCGAGAAAATGCCAAGGCATTTACAGATAAGAAAAGAAAAGGCCAAGGCCTTAAGAAATCCCCAAAAGTCAGGACTTAGGGATTTTAGCACGCAAGGTGCTCGAGAAAATGCCAAGGCATTTACAGATAAGAAAGAAAAGAAAGAAAAGCTATTTTATTTTCTAAGGCCAGTACCCGGCGTCCAAGGGCGTCGTTAAAGAAATCCAGGTGTCCAATTCCAAGGTCTTGGCCCTGGTAGACCAAGGTCTGCTCTATTAGGATTGGTGGCTCGCTACCCCAACCTTTTAGGGAACGCGCATGAGATGGTACTTACGTCTTCAGTGGATCCAAGTGATTATTATTTTCAAGTATATGCTTTAGCAAAGTTTCTAAAGTTTAAAGAGTTTTCAAAAAGTTAAAGAATAGCTAAAGTTTCAAGTTGAGCCAAGAAAAGTAAATTGAGATTTATTAGTGCTTGAGTATGCATGTTTTGAGTTATACATGTTCTTAGTTTTCTTTCAAGCATATTAGTATCTCATATGATTTCATATTGTTCTAGAAGCATGTTTGCACATTTCGAGATTTTGTGAGCTAGATAGTACTTACTAAGCTTTTTGCTTACTAGTTGCATTTCCTCTTACTGCAGATAAAGGTAAAGGCAAGCAATTTTGAAGGAAGGCGACGAGGCGGTGCTGAGTAAAGTGTGTGTGGTGGCTGATTTTGGAGAGATCTTGAGACGAGACAATTTAGTTATTTGAATTACAATGTTTTAGTTTATTCAATTTCAAGTTCTTGCTTTATGGAGTTTAGCGAACATTTAAGCTTTGGATAGTTTTACATGCTCAATTTCTTAGAGTAAAGATTTCATGTCATTTCATTTAGCATACATGTCCTTATGATTGCGTTGGATGAGTAAAAGTGTGAGTAGATAGAAATATTGATACTTTGTTGGAGAAATAGATGTTGTGCCAAGATAGTACTAATTTCTCTTTGAATCAAGTTCTATTGCTTAAATATGTTTAGAAAAGTTGCATTCATGTTTCATAATGTTTTAGCAAGGTTATAGAACATGTATTTGGTGTTATGAATGCATAGGAGTCAAGATTGGTACAAATTTTATTGTTAAAGTTCATATAACTTGAATAGCTTATTTCTTTCCGCAAAAGTCCTAATTTTAAGGTTATGGATTCGTTTTGGTTGGCTAAATTGTTTAGGAAGTTGACATAGAGTATAGAAATGGTGTCAGAATTCTATATGACTCGAAAGTGTAGGTTTGGTGGAGTCTTGAAGCAAGTGCCGAAACCTGAAAATTCAGCTTTCAGGCGTATCAGTCGACTGATACAGTATCAGTCGACTGATACCCGAAAGATGAGTTGGGTGAGGCAGGTTCCAATAAGTATCAATTTACGAGTTTTTGAGAAAGAAAGTGTGACATGGTATCATGCATGACTACATAAGTTAGAATATCATCCTTAGATGAATTTAAAAGAAAAAAAAAAGATTTCCGCATTTCTATTAGTCGTGCATTAGAGTCGAGAAGTAGACAAAAGTAACGTTCCGTCTAAGGCAGAGAAGGCGGGTCGCTACAGTTGGTATCAGAGCAGTTCCCATTCTCCAGCATCACACACACATCAGCATCAACCTTGCCGTCTTCAAGTAAGAAAGTTTTAAGTTTCAGTTTTTCTATTGCTCCTTTATTTAATTGCAGTATAGAGAAATGCTTAGGTACTACTCATATGTGCATAGAACAAGGAAGCATGTTTAATACCTTAGTATCACGGAATCATGTTTAATCCCTAGAATGGATATTAGAGAAATGCTTAAGTACTTACTTGATTTTCCCAAAAGTAAGTTTTGGGATTATGGCACGCAAAGTGCTTGATAAAAGTTTTGAGTAAGACCAAGGTCTTACTAAGCCCTAGAATGAATTATAGGACTAAGAAATGAGATAAGAATCAAGACCAAAGTCTTGTTATATCCTAAAGCAAGTTGGGAACATTACCATTAAGTGTTAAGTTATACATTTGAGGACGTCCTAGAAAGGCCCAAAACGAGGAGCAAGCTCCTAGAGGGCAAGAGGCAACAGAGTCAGTACCACCACCAAATCTCTTAGAGGTGGTGGCTCGGGAGAGTAAGGCAAGAAGCGTACCTCATTCAGTAGAAGAAACTGAAGCCAGGGAACTTCCCAGGCACAAGTAAACCATGGGATGCTTAAGCACGGTTCAAAACATTGGAAAGAATAGTAGGGCTACTAGACTGGCATGAGGTAGAGAAGATAAAGTGTGCATCTTTCTGCCTTACGGGAGATGCTAGAATATAGTGGGAGAGAGTCAAGGCCAAGAGAAATGTCAGCCAGATGACATGGGCCGACTTCGGGACTGAGTTCTTCGAAGAATACTTTCACATGCAAGAAACCAACAAGCATTATGATGAATTCACGGAGTTCAGACAAGGAGAACTATCCGTGGATGAAGCAGTGAAGATGTTTAAGCGGTTAGCTCATCTGTGCCCAGAGCTAGTTAGCACAGGAAAAGAGATGGTTAGGCTAATGCTCAAGATGTTAAGGCCTGAGATAGCGTTAAAGAGGGCTAGCAGTGTTAAGAGGCCACAAACCTCCGAAGAACTAATACGTGGTGCTTTGATCACTGAGCACTACTTAAATAGTATAAAGGCCACCAGAAAGGTTGAACGATGAAGTTCTTAACAACCTTATCGTTAGGGGAAGAAATGGCCTCTACTTAGAGGCTAAGGGCAGTACCAATCTGGATTTCCAACCGAGAGCTCTATAGTGACTGGATAGTCCTTGAGATGAAGGATTATGATGTCATGTTAGGGATGGATTTCTTCAGTAAGTACAGCGCTTCAGTGGACTGCCGTAGAAGGAAGGTGGTTTTCAGCCCAGAAGGAGAACCACCATTCGAGTTTCAAGGAGCCCCAAAGAGGAAGACTCAGAAATTCCTCTCAGCCTTGGCAGCCCACCAGATGCTAGAGCAAGGGTGTGCTGGTCTTCTTGCACACATAATGGACTCAGAAGCAAAGAAAGAACTCAAGCAGGAGGATGTACGGGTAGTTTGCGAATATCCAGAGGTGTTCCCAAAAGAACTACCTGGACTACCGCCCAACAGGGAGGTGGAATTTGAGATTGAGCTGGTGCCAGGTACCGGTCCGGTCTCAAAAGCCCCATATCGTATGTCTCCAGCAGAGTTGAAAGAATTACAAGAGCAACTCCAGGAGCTACTAGACAAGGGCTTCATTCGCCCGAGTCATTCACCCTGGGGAGCTCCTGTACTTTTCGTCAAGAAGAAGGATGGGTCTATGCGTCTGTGCATAGACTACAGAGCTCTGAACAAAGTAACCATCAAGAACAAGTACCCCCTTCCTAGAATAGATGATTTATTTGATCAACTCAAAGGGGTTACAGTATTCTCGAAGATAGATTTGCGTTCTGGGTATCATCAGCTAAAGGTTAAAGAAAGTGACATCCCCAGAACGGCCTTCAGGACAAGATACGGCCACTACGAATTTGTAGTGATGCCTTTTGGAGTAACCAATGCTCCAGCAGTTTTCATGGAGCTGATGAACAACATCTTCAGGGAATATCTCGATAAATTCGTCATTGTATTTATTGATGATATTCTCATATACTCACAGACTCCAGAGGACCATGCTACACACTTGAGGATAGTGCTGCAGATCCTTCAGCAGGAGAAGCTCTATGCAAAGTTCTCAAAGTGTGAGTTTTGGCTAGATCAGGTGACCTGCCTAGGTCACATTGTATCCAAAGAAGGCATTCAAGTTGATCCAGCCAAGATAGAAGCAGTCAGCAACTGGTGTAGACCCAAGAATGCCAGTGAAACCAGGAGTTTCTTAGGCCTGGCAGGATATTACAGAAAATTTGTGGAGGACATTTCCAGAATAGCCTCTCCACTCACAGCCTTGACCAGAAAGAACAAGAAGTTTGAATTGTCAGATAAATGCGAGCACAGTTTCCTAGAACTGAAGAATGATTGACTAGTGCTCCCATCCTGACTGTTTCAGAGAGTGACAAGGCCTTTGACATCTACAGTGATGCATCCAAGATGGGCCTTGGAGCTGTCCTCATGCAAGATGGTAAAGTAATAGCATACGCCTCCAGACAGCTCAAGGACTATGAGAAGAATTACCCTACCCACGACCTTGAACTAGCGGCTGTGGTTTTCGCACTGAAGCTCTGGAGACACTACCTGTATGGAGTGCAGTGCAGAATCTTCACAGACCATCAAAGTTTGAAGTACTTCTTCACTCAGAAGGACCTGAATATGAGGCAGCGCAGGTGACTAGAGTTGGTCAAAGATTATGACTGTGAAATCCTCTACCACCCAGGTAAAGCTAATAAAGTGGCAGATGCACTGAGCAGGAAATCCTGTGCAGCACTGATGTCCTTATCATCACTGTCTCTACTACTTCAGAAAGAAATAAAGGATTTTGGAGTCGAGGTAATAATTGGGCAACTTTCTCCATTGACTCTAGAGTCAACCCTGCTTGTGGATATACAATGAAAGCAAAGTCAAGTCCCAGAGATCCAGAAGATCAAGCAGGTGATCCAAGAGGCAGAAAATTCAGAGTTTCGAGTATCAGATAGTGGCATACTCTATCTTGGAGACCGCCTTTGCGTCCCCAATGATGAGGAACTAAGGAAGAATATTCTAGAAGAGGCCCACAGTACCCCATACTCTATGCATCCTGGTTCTACCAAGATGTATCAAGATTTAAAGAAAAGATTCTGGTGGTCTGGACTCAAGCGAGACGTGGCCAGATATATCAGTACCTGCTTGACCTGCCAGAGAGTCAAAGCAGAGCACCAGAGACCAGGAGGAGTTCTACAGCCACTTCTCATTCCAGAGTGGAAGTGGGAAGAAATATCCATGGACTTTATCACAGGTCTTCCAAGAACCACCCATGGACACGATGCAATTTGGGTGATAGTGGATAGATTGACCAAGTCTGCCCACTTCCTAGCCATCAAGTTATCACATTCGGTAGAGCAGTTAGCACAGCTGTACGTGAAAGAAGTGATCAGGCTTCACGGAATTCCGAAGTCGATCGTTTCTGACAGAGATGGGCGGTTC
>JAGFNQ010006303.1:705414-777124 GCA_024364735.1 Boesenbergia rotunda
TTTGGAGTAACCAATGCTCCAGCAGTTTTCATGGAGCTGATGAACCACATCTTCAGGGAATATCTCGATAAATTCGTCATTGTATTTATTGATGATATTCTCATATACTCACAGACTCCAGAGGACCATGCTACACACTTGAGGATAGTGCTGCAGATCCTTCAGCAGGAGAAGCTCTATGCAAAGTTCTCAAAGTGTGAGTTTTGGCTAGATCAGGTGACCTTCCTAGGTCACATTGTATCCAAAGAAGGCATTCAAGTTGATCCAGCCAAGATAGAAGCAGTCAGCAACTGGTGTAGACCCAAGAATGCCAGTGAAACCAGGAGTTTCTTAGGCCTGGCAGGATATTACAGAAAATTTGTGGAGGACTTTTCCAGAATAGCCTCTCCACTCACAGCCTTGACCAGAAAGAACAAGAAGTTTGAATGGTCAGATAAATGCGAGCACAGTTTCCTAGAACTGAAGAAAGATTGACTAGTGCTCCCATCCTGACTGTTTCAGAGAGTGACAAGGCCTTTGACATCTACAGTGATGCATCCAAGATGGGCCTTGGAGCTGTCCTCATGCAAGATGGTAAAGTAATAGCATACGCCTCCAGACAGCTCAAGGACTATGAGAAGAATTACCCTACCCACGACCTTGAACTAGCGGCTGTGGTTTTCGCACTGAAGCTCTGGAGACACTACCTGTATGGAGTGCAGTGCAGAATCTTCACAGACCATCAAAGTTTGAAGTACTTCTTCACTCAGAAGGACCTGAATATGAGGCAGCGCAGGTGGCTAGAGTTGGTCAAAGATTATGACTGTGAAATCCTCTACCACCCGGGTAAAGCTAATAAAGTGGCAGATGCACTGAGCAGGAAATCCTGTGCAGCACTGATGTCCTTATCATCACTATCTCTAACACTTCAGAAAGAAATAAAGGATTTTAGAGTCGAGGTAATATTTGGGCAACTTTCTGCATTGACTCTAGAGTCAACCCTGCTTGTGGATATACAAAGAAAGCAAAGTCAAGCCCAGAGATCCAGAAGATCAAGCAGGGATCCAAGAGGCAGAAAATTCAGAGTTTCGAGTATCAGATAGTGGCATACTCTATCTTGGAGACCGCCTTTGCGTCCCCAATGATGAGGAACTAAGGAAGAATATTCTAGAAGAGGCCCACAGTACCCCATACTCTATGCATCCTGGTTCTACCAAGATGTATCAAGATTTAAAGAAAGATTCTGGTGGTCTGGACTCAAGCGAGACGTGGCCAGATATATCAGTACCTGCTTGACCTGCCAGAGAGTCAAAGCAGAGCACCAGAGACCAGGAGGAGTTCTACAGCCACTTCTCATTCCAGAGTGGAAGTGGGAAGAAATATCCATGGACTTTATCACAGGTCTTCCAAGAACCACCCATGGACACGATGCAATTTGGGTGATAGTGGATAGATTGACCAAGTCTGCCCACTTCCTAGCCATCAAGTTATCACATTCGGTAGAGCAGTTAGCACAGCTGTACGTGAAAGAAGTGATCAGGCTTCACGGAATTCCGAAGTCGATCGTTTCTGACAGAGATGGGCGGTTCATCTCCCATTTTTGGAGGTGTGTTCAGGACGCCCTAGGCACCAGACTTCAGTTCAGCACAGCCTTCCATCCCCAGACAGATGGATAAACAGAGAGAGTAAATCAGATTTTAGAAGACATGCTCAGGGCTTGTGCATTGGACTTTAAAGGTAGTTGGTGCAAATTTCTGTGCTTAGCTGAGTTTGCCTACAACAATAGCTATCAGGCCACCATCAGGATGGCACCTTATGAGGCATTATATGGCAGGAAATGTAGATCACCCATATGTTGGCAAGAAGCTGGTGAGAAGAAAGAGATGGAGTCAGGACTAGACAGCCAGACTGAGCTTATAGATGAGACCACTCAGGCTATCCAGACGATCCGCCAGAGGATTGAGACTGCCCAGAGTAGACAGAAAAGTTATGCTGACACACGCCGTAGACCACTTGAATTCCAAGTTGGAGATTCAGTATTTCTCAAGGTCGCTCCTATGAAGGGAGTGATGAGATTTGGCAAAAAGGACAAGCTGAGTCCTCGCTATATAGGACCCTACAAGATTATAAAGAGAGTTGGGAAAGTAGCCTATGAGCTGGACTTGCCAGAGGATATGTCAGCTATCCACAGTACCTTTCATGTCTCTATGCTCAAGAAGTGTATTCACGACCCTAGCCAAGTGATTCAGCCTCAGTCAGTACAGATCCAAGAAGATCTTAGTTATGAGAGCAGACCGACACAGATAGTGGACAAAGCAGTTAAAAGATTAAGAAACAAAGAAGTGCCACTAGTGAAGGTCATCTGGCAGAATCAAAAGCATGAGGAGGCTACTTGGGAAAGTGAGGACAGCATGAGAGAAAGATATCCAGAATTATTCTAAGTTCGAGGACGAACTTTTCATAAGGTATGGGGGATTGTAACGCCCCAAAATTCCCATTTTTTAGTTCTTAAAGTCCTTAGAATTATTTAAAAATGGTTTAGAAATATTCTAGATATTTTTAGGGATTTTTAGAATATTTTTATGGAATTTTCCGAGTCCGTTTAGTATATTTAAAAAAGGAAAAACGTTTAATGGGCAGCAAGGAGTTCGAACCCTGCACCTCCGCGTGAGAGACAAGCGGGCAGACCAGCTGCGCCAATTCGTTTTGTTGATAGAGAATAAGCGAATCAATAGATAAGTTGTAGTTAGGTCAATCCGCCCCATAAGTATAAATAGATAAGTTAAGAGAGGAAATTGGATTTTTGGTTTTCTCTCTTCCTCACCCTAGCCGCGCGAGACAGCCTCCCTTCTCCTCTCTTGGGCGACGCCAACCAACACCAAGGCCAAGGGGGCCGGCCAAGGTTCTTCTCCGAGAGATAATCCTATATTCGGGATCCCCGCGACGAGAGGAACGCGTAGGCGCGAAGAATTCTCCGAGATCTCAAGTTTCTCCCGAGCCCTAGACATCAATCTTGGTTGTAAGTCCAAGATATCAATGTAAGTACTGCTCACCTGCAGTAAGAGGCGGTTTTTTCCGCAAGAATTTCCCTTAAAAGTTTTTAAAAGAGATATTTACTTCTTGTTAAGATTTTTGCATGTGATCTTAGTTCATTATATGCTTATATATTTTATTGAGTGCCCTATATGAGGTTAGGGTCCAAGAAAAGCTATGAGAAAAGAAAAGAGAAGATAAAGATAAGAAAAGAAAAGGCCAAGGCCTTAAGAAATCCCCAAAAGTCAAGACTTAGGGATTTTAGCACGCAAGGTGCTCGAGAAAATGCCAAGGCATTTACAGATAAGAAAAGAAAAGGCCAAGGCCTTAAGAAATCCCCAAAAGTCAAGACTTAGGGATTTTAGCACGCAAGGTGCTCGAGAAAATGCCAAGGCATTTACAGATAAGAAAGAAAAGAAAGAAAAGCTATTTTATTTTCTAAGGCCAGTACCCGGCGTCCAAGGGCGTCGTTAAAGAAATCCAGGTGTCCAATTCCAAGGTCTTGGCCCTGGTAGACCAAGGTCTGCTCTATTAGGATTGGTGGCTCGCTACCCCAACCTTTTAGGGAACGCGCATGAGATGGTACTTACGTCTTCAGTGGATCCAAGTGATTATTATTTTCAAGTATATGCTTTAGCAAAGTTTCTAAAGTTTAAAGAGTTTTCAAAAAGTTAAAGAATAGCTAAAGTTTCAAGTTGAGCCAAGAAAAGTAAATTGAGATTTATTAGTGCTTGAGTATGCATGTTTTGAGTTATACATGTTCTTAGTTTTCTTTCAAGCATATTAGTATCTCATATGATTTCATATTGTTCTAGAAGCATGTTTGCACATTTCGAGATTTTGTGAGCTAGATAGTACTTACTAAGCTTTTTGCTTACTAGTTGCATTTCCTCTTACTGCAGATAAAGGTAAAGGCAAGCAATTTTGAAGGAAGGCGACGAGGCGGTGCTGAGTAAAGTGTGTGTGGTGGCTGATTTTGGAGAGATCTTGAGACGAGACAATTTAGTTATTTGAATTACAATGTTTTAGTTTATTCAATTTCAAGTTCTTGCTTTATGGAGTTTAGCGAACATTTAAGCTTTGGATAGTTTTACATGCTCAATTTCTTAGAGTAAAGATTTCATGTCATTTCATTTAGCATACATGTCCTTATGATTGCGTTGGATGAGTAAAAGTGTGAGTAGATAGAAATATTGATACTTTGTTGGAGAAATAGATGTTTGTGCCAAGATAGTACTAATTTCTCTTTGAATCAAGTTCTATTGCTTAAATATGTTTAGAAAAGTTGCATTCATGTTTCATAATGTTTTAGCAAGGTTATAGAACATGTATTTGGTGTTATGAATGCATAGGAGTCAAGATTGGTACAAATTTTATTGTTAAAGTTCATATAACTTGAATAGCTTATTTCTTTCCGCAAAAGTCCTAATTTTAAGGTTATGGATTCGTTTTGGTTGGCTAAATTGTTTAGGAAGTTGACATAGAGTATAGAAATGGTGTCAGAATTCTATATGACTCGAAAGTGTAGGTTTGGTGGAGTCTTGAAGCAAGTGCCGAAACCTGAAAATTCAGCTTTCAGGCGTATCAGTCGACTGATACAGTATCAGTCGACTGATACCCGAAAGATGAGTTGGGTGAGGCAGGTTCCAATAAGTATCAATTTACGAGTTTTTGAGAAAGAAAGTGTGACATGGTATCATGCATGACTACATAAGTTAGAATATCATCCTTAGATGAATTTAAAAGAAAAAAAAAGATTTTCGCATTTCTATTAGTCGTGCATTAGAGTCGAGAAGTAGACAAAAGTAACGTTCCGTCTAAGGCAGAGAAGGCGGGTCGCTACAGTTGGTATCAGAGCAGTTCCCATTCTCCAGCATCACACACACATCAGCATCAACCTTGCCGTCTTCAAGTAAGAAAGTTTTAAGTTTCAGTTTTTCTATTGCTCCTTTATTTAATTGCAGTATAGAGAAATGCTTAGGTACTACTCATATGTGCATAGAACAAGGAAGCATGTTTAATACCTTAGTATCACGGAATCATGTTTAATCCCTAGAATGGATATTAGAGAAATGCTTAAGTACTTACTTGATTTTCCCAAAAGTAAGTTTTGGGATTATGGCACGCAAGGTGCTTGATAAAAGTTTTGAGTAAGACCAAGGTCTTACTAAGCCCTAGAATGAATTCTAGGACTAAGAAATGAGATAAGAATCAAGACCAAAGTCTTGTTATATCCTAAAGCAAGTTGGGAACATTACCATTAAGTGTTAAGTTATACATTTGAGGACGTCCTAGAAAGGCCCAAAACGAGGAGCAAGCTCCTAGAGGGCAAGAGGCAACAGAGTCAGTACCACCACCAAATCTCTTAGAGGTGGTGGCTCGGGAGAGTAAGGCAAGAAGCGTACCTCATTCAGTAGAAGAAACTGAAGCCAGGGAACTTCCCAGGCACAAGTAAACCATGGGATGCTTAAGCACGGTTCAAAACATTGGAAAGAATAGTAGGGCTACTAGACTGGCATGAGGTAGAGAAGATAAAGTGTGCATCTTTCTGCCTTACGGGAGATGCTAGAATATAGTGGGAGAGAGTCAAGGCCAAGAGAAATGTCAGCCAGATGACATGGGCCGACTTCGGGACTGAGTTCTTCGAAGAATACTTTCACATGCAAGAAACCAACAAGCATTATGATGAATTCACGGAGTTCAGACAAGGAGAACTATCCGTGGATGAAGCAGTGAAGATGTTTAAGCGGTTAGCTCATCTGTGCCCAGAGCTAGTTAGCACAGGAAAAGAGATGGTTAGGCTAATGCTCAAGATGTTAAGGCCTGAGATAGCGTTAAAGAGGGCTAGCAGTGTTAAGAGGCCACAAACCTCCGAAGAACTAATACGTGGTGCTTTGATCACTGAGCACTACTTAAATAGTATAAAGGCCACCAGAAAGGTTGAACGATGAAGTTCTTAACAACCTTACCGTTAGGGGAAGAAATGGCCTCTACTTAGAGGCTAAGGGCAGTACCAATCTGGATTTCCAACCGAGAGCTCTATAGTGACTGGATAGTCCTTGAGATGAAGGATTATGATGTCATGTTAGGGATGGATTTCTTCAGTAAGTACAGCGCTTCAGTGGACTGCCGTAGAAGGAAGGTGGTTTTCAGCCCAGAAGGAGAACCACCATTCGAGTTTCAAGGAGCCCCAAAGAGGAAGACTCAGAAATTCCTCTCAGCCTTGGCAGCCCACCAGATGCTAGAGCAAGGGTGTGCTGGTCTTCTTGCACACATAATGGACTCAGAAGCAAAGAAAGAACTCAAGCAGGAGGATGTACGGGTAGTTTGCGAATATCCAGAGGTGTTCCCAGAAGAACTACCTGGACTACCGCCCAACAGGGAGGTGGAATTTGAGATTGAGCTGGTGCCAGGTACCGGTCCGGTCTCAAAAGCCCCATATCGTATGTCTCCAGCAGAGTTGAAAGAATTACAAGAGCAACTCCAGGAGCTACTAGACAAGGGCTTCATTCGCCCGAGTCATTCACCCTGGGGAGCTCCTGTACTTTTCGTCAAGAAGAAGGATGGGTCTATGCGTCTGTGCATAGACTACAGAGCTCTGAACAAAGTAACCATCAAGAACAAGTACCCCCTTCCTAGAATAGATGATTTATTTGATCAACTCAAAGGGGTTAAAGTATTCTCGAAGATAGATTTGCGTTCTGGGTATCATCAGCTAAAGGTTAAAGAAAGTGACATCCCCAGAACGGCCTTCAGGACAAGATACGGCCACTACGAATTTGTAGTGATGCCTTTTGGAGTAACCAATGCTCCAGCAGTTTTCATGGAGCTGATGAACCACATCTTCAGGGAATATCTCGATAAATTCGTCATTGTATTTATTGATGATATTCTCATATACTCACAGACTCCAGAGGACCATGCTACACACTTGAGGATAGTGCTGCAGATCCTTCAGCAGGAGAAGCTCTATGCAAAGTTCTCAAAGTGTGAGTTTTGGCTAGATCAGGTGACCTTCCTAGGTCACATTGTATCCAAAGAAGGCATTCAAGTTGATCCAGCCAAGATAGAAGCAGTCAGCAACTGGTGTAGACCCAAGAATGCCAGTGAAACCAGGAGTTTCTTAGGCCTGGCAGGATATTACAGAAAATTTGTGGAGGACATTTCCAGAATAGCCTCTCCACTCACAGCCTTGACCAGAAAGAACAAGAAGTTTGAATGGTCAGATAAATGCGAGCACAGTTTCCTAGAACTGAAGAAAGATTGACTAGTGCTCCCATCCTGACTGTTTCAGAGAGTGACAAGGCCTTTGACATCTACAGTGATGCATCCAAGATGGGCCTTGGAGCTGTCCTCATGCAAGATGGTAAAGTAATAGCATACGCCTCCAGACAGCTCAAGGACTATGAGAAGAATTACCCTACCCACGACCTTGAACTAGCGGCTGTGGTTTTCGCACTGAAGCTCTGGAGACACTACCTGTATGGAGTGCAGTGCAGAATCTTCACAGACCATCAAAGTTTGAAGTACTTCTTCACTCAGAAGGACCTGAATATGAGGCAGCGCAGGTGACTAGAGTTGGTCAAAGATTATGACTGTGAAATCCTCTACCACCCAGGTAAAGCTAATAAAGTGGCAGATGCACTGAGCAGGAAATCCTGTGCAGCACTGATGTCCTTATCATCACTGTCTCTACTACTTCAGAAAGAAATAAAGGATTTTGGAGTCGAGGTAATAATTGGGCAACTTTCTGCATTGACTCTAGAGTCAACCCTGCTTGTGGATATACAAAGAAAGCAAAGTCAAGTCCCAGAGATCCAGAAGATCAAGCAGGGGATCCAAGAGGCAGAAAATTCAGAGTTTCGAGTATCAGATAGTGGCATACTCTATCTTGGAGACCGCCTTTGCGTCCCCAATGATGAGGAACTAAGGAAGAATATTCTAGAAGAGGCCCACAGTACCCCATACTCTATGCATCCTGGTTCTACCAAGATGTATCAAGATTTAAAGAAAAGATTCTGGTGGTCTGGACTCAAGCGAGACGTGGCCAGATATATCAGTACCTGCTTGACCTGCCAGAGAGTCAAAGCAGAGCACCAGAGACCAGGAGGAGTTCTACAGCCACTTCTCATTCCAGAGTGGAAGTGGGAAGAAATATCCATGGACTTTATCACAGGTCTTCCAAGAACCACCCATGGACACGATGCAATTTGGGTGATAGTGGATAGATTGACCAAGTCTGCCCACTTCCTAGCCATCAAGTTATCACATTCGGTAGAGCAGTTAGCACAGCTGTACGTGAAAGAAGTGATCAGGCTTCACGGAATTCCGAAGTCGATCGTTTCTGACAGAGATGGGCGGTTCATCTCCCATTTTTGGAGGTGTGTTCAGGACGCCCTAGGCACCAGACTTCAGTTCAGCACAGCCTTCCATCCCCAGACAGATGGATAAACAGAGAGAGTAAATCAGATTTTAGAAGACATGCTCAGGGCTTGTGCATTGGACTTTAAAGGTAGTTGGTGCAAATTTCTGTGCTTAGCTGAGTTTGCCTACAACAATAGCTATCAGGCCACCATCAGGATGGCACCTTATGAGGCATTATATGGCAGGAAATGTAGATCACCCATATGTTGGCAAGAAGCTGGTGAGAAGAAAGAGATGGAGTCAGGACTAGACAGCCAGACTGAGCTTATAGATGAGACCACTCAGGCTATCCAGACGATCCGCCAGAGGATTGAGACTGCCCAGAGTAGACAGAAAAGTTATGCTGACACACGCCGTAGACCACTTGAATTCCAAGTTGGAGATTCAGTATTTCTCAAGGTCGCTCCTATGAAGGGAGTGATGAGATTTGGCAAAAAGGACAAGCTGAGTCCTCGCTATATAGGACCCTACAAGATTATAAAGAGAGTTGGGAAAGTAGCCTATGAGCTGGACTTGCCAGAGGATATGTCAGCTATCCACAGTACCTTTCATGTCTCTATGCTCAAGAAGTGTATTCACGACCCTAGCCAAGTGATTCAGCCTCAGTCAGTACAGATCCAAGAAGATCTTAGTTATGAGAGCAGACCGACACAGATAGTGGACAAAGCAGTTAAAAGATTAAGAAACAAAGAAGTGCCACTAGTGAAGGTCATCTGGCAGAATCAAAAGCATGAGGAGGCTACTTGGGAACGTGAGGACAGCATGAGAGAAAGATATCCAGAATTATTCTAAGTTCGAGGACGAACTTTTCATAAGGTATGGGGGATTGTAACGCCCCAAAATTCCCATTTTTTAGTTCTTAAAGTCCTTAGAATTATTTAAAAATGGTTTAGAAATATTCTAGATATTTTTAGGGATTTTTAGAATATTTTTATGGAATTTTCCGAGTCCGTTTAGTATATTTAAAAAAGGAAAAACGTTTAATGGGCAGCAAGGAGTTCGAACCCTGCACCTCCGCGTGAGAGACAAGCGGGCAGACCAGCTGCGCCAATTCGTTTTGTTGATAGAGAATAAGCGAATCAATAGATAAGTTGTAGTTAGGTCAATCCGCCCCATAAGTATAAATAGATAAGTTAAGAGAGGAAATTGGATTTTTGGTTTTCTCTCTTCCTCACCCTAGCCGCGCGAGACAGCCTCCCTTCTCCTCTCTTGGGCGACGCCAACCAACACCAAGGCCAAGGGGGCCGGCCAAGGTTCTTCTCCGAGAGATAATCCTATATTCGGGATCCCCGCGACGAGAGGAACGCGTAGGCGCGAAGAATTCTCCGAGATCTCAAGTTTCTCCCGAGCCCTAGACATCAATCTTGGTTGTAAGTCCAAGATATCAATGTAAGTACTGCTCACCTGCAGTAAGAGGCGGTTTTTTCCGCAAGAATTTCCCTTAAAAGTTTTTAAAAGAGATATTTACTTCTTGTTAAGATTTTTGCATGTGATCTTAGTTCATTATATGCTTATATATTTTATTGAGTGCCCTATATGAGGTTAGGGTCCAAGAAAAGCTATGAGAAAAGAAAAGAGAAGATAAAGATAAGAAAAGAAAAGGCCAAGGCCTTAAGAAATCCCCAAAAGTCAAGACTTAGGGATTTTAGCACGCAAGGTGCTCGAGAAAATGCCAAGGCATTTACAGATAAGAAAAGAAAAGGCCAAGGCCTTAAGAAATCCCCAAAAGTCAAGACTTAGGGATTTTAGCACGCAAGGTGCTCGAGAAAATGCCAAGGCATTTACAGATAAGAAAGAAAAGAAAGAAAAGCTATTTTATTTTCTAAGGCCAGTACCCGGCGTCCAAGGGCGTCGTTAAAGAAATCCAGGTGTCCAATTCCAAGGTCTTGGCCCTGGTAGACCAAGGTCTGCTCTATTAGGATTGGTGGCTCGCTACCCCAACCTTTTAGGGAACGCGCATGAGATGGTACTTACGTCTTCAGTGGATCCAAGTGATTATTATTTTCAAGTATATGCTTTAGCAAAGTTTCTAAAGTTTAAAGAGTTTTCAAAAAGTTAAAGAATAGCTAAAGTTTCAAGTTGAGCCAAGAAAAGTAAATTGAGATTTATTAGTGCTTGAGTATGCATGTTTTGAGTTATACATGTTCTTAGTTTTCTTTCAAGCATATTAGTATCTCATATGATTTCATATTGTTCTAGAAGCATGTTTGCACATTTCGAGATTTTGTGAGCTAGATAGTACTTACTAAGCTTTTTGCTTACTAGTTGCATTTCCTCTTACTGCAGATAAAGGTAAAGGCAAGCAATTTTGAAGGAAGGCGACGAGGCGGTGCTGAGTAAAGTGTGTGTGGTGGCTGATTTTGGAGAGATCTTGAGACGAGACAATTTAGTTATTTGAATTACAATGTTTTAGTTTATTCAATTTCAAGTTCTTGCTTTATGGAGTTTAGCGAACATTTAAGCTTTGGATAGTTTTACATGCTCAATTTCTTAGAGTAAAGATTTCATGTCATTTCATTTAGCATACATGTCCTTATGATTGCATTGGATGAGTAAAAGTGTGAGTAGATAGAAATATTGATACTTTGTTGGAGAAATAGATGTTTGTGCCAAGATAGTACTAATTTCTCTTTGAATCAAGTTCTATTGCTTAAATATGTTTAGAAAAGTTGCATTCATGTTTCATAATGTTTTAGCAAGGTTATAGAACATGTATTTGGTGTTATGAATGCATAGGAGTCAAGATTGGTACAAATTTTATTGTTAAAGTTCATATAACTTGAATAGCTTATTTCTTTCCGCAAAAGTCCTAATTTTAAGGTTATGGATTCGTTTTGGTTGGCTAAATTGTTTAGGAAGTTGACATAGAGTATAGAAATGGTGTCAGAATTCTATATGACTCGAAAGTGTAGGTTTGGTGGAGTCTTGAAGCAAGTGCCGAAACCTGAAAATTCAGCTTTCAGGAGTATTAGTCGACTGATACAGTATCAGTCGACTGATACCCGAAAGATGAGTTGGGTGAGGCAGGTTCCAATAAGTATCAATTTACGAGTTTTTGAGAAAGAAAGTGTGACATGGTATCATGCATGACTACATAAGTTAGAATATCATCCTTAGATGAATTTAAAAGAAAAAAAAAGATTTCCGCATTTCTATTAGTCGTGCATTAGAGTCGAGAAGTAGACAAAAGTAACGTTCCGTCTAAGGCAGAGAAGGCGGGTCGCTACAGTTGGTATCAGAGCAGTTCCCATTCTCCAGCAACACACACACATCAGCATCAACCTTGCCGTCTTCAAGTAAGAAAGTTTTAAGTTTCAGTTTTTCTATTGCTCCTTTATTTAATTGCAGTATAGAGAAATGCTTAGGTACTACTCATATGTGCATAGAACAAGGAAGCATGTTTAATACCTTAGTATCACGAAATCATGTTTAATCCCTAGAATGGATATTAGAGAAATGCTTAAGTACTTACTTGATTTTCCCAAAAGTAAGTTTTGGGATTATGGCACGCAAGGTGCTTGATAAAAGTTTTGAGTAAGACCAAGGTCTTACTAAGCCCTAGAATGAATTCTAGGACTAAGAAATGAGATAAGAATCAAGACCAAAGTCTTGTTATATCCTAAAGCAAGTTGGGAACATCACCATTAAGTGTTAAGTTATACATTTGAGGACGTCCTAGAAAGGCCCAAAACGAGGAGCAAGCTCCTAGAGGGCAAGAGGCAACAGAGTCAGTACCACCACCAAATCTCTTAGAGGTGGTGGTCACTGAAAAATAGCAGATAATAAACACTCTGAGGACCCAGTAGGGGAACACTGCAACCCCGCAGGGAAGTCAGAATGTAATGCCTACTGAGCCTCCAACTGCACAGGCACCCCCGGACACTCCGGCCCGAGGAGTCCGACAGGAGGCCTATCTGGTTCAGTGGCAGAGACTGAAGCCGGAAAAGTTCTCGGGTACCTGCGAGCCCTGGGATGCTCAGGCCTGGCTCAAGACAGTTGAGAGCACAGTGGAGTTATTAGACTGGCCTGAGTATGAGAAAATTAAATGTGTCTCGTTCTGCTTTACTGGCGACGCCAGGATGTGGTGGGAACGGGTAAAGGCTAGAAGGTCAGTGGACCAAATGAAGTGGAAGGACTTTGAGTCCGAATTTCTGGAGGAATTCTTTAATATGCGAGTCACAAACAGGCAGCTATAGATGGTACTCACATATGCCAGGGGAGATTAGAGGCCCCGCCTGCCACGACAAACGCCAGAGTTTTCTCTCTTACGAAAGAAGACGTGGCGACTGCCTCTACCGTTGTCACAGGTCAGATATTTATTTACAGTCAGTATGCTACTGCTTTATTTGACACTGGGGCAACGCATTCGTTTATCTCTATGCAATATGCCAAAAGAAATAATATGTCACTACAAGATTTAGACTGTAAATTTCTGACAACACTGCCCTCGGGTGAGGTGATGCCCTCTACCCAAATGCTGCGGGCCGCACCAATCAGAATCGCAGATAGGGAACTTTACTACGATCTGATAGTGCTAGATATGTCAGATTATGATGTGATATTGGGCATGGATTTCTTGAACAAATATGGCGCCTCTATTGAGTGCCGTAAACGAAGAGTTATCTTCCGACCTGAGGCGAAAATTTTGTTCGAATTTATCGGAGAGCCGAAGAAGAGGACAAGTAAATTCTTGTCGGCTCTGAAAGCAAGGAAGATGTTAGAAAAGGGATGCTCGGGATTTCTAGCTCATGTGGTTGATTCCAGTCCTACAGAGGGGCCAAAGCTAGAAGACGTCAAGGTTGTATGCAATTACCCAGAGGTATTTCCCGATGACTTACCAGGGTTAGCACCTGAAAGAGATATAGAATTTGCAATTGAGTTGGTTCCTGGTACCAACCCTATTTCTAAGGCACCGTACCGTATGGCGCCGACAGAATTAAAGGAGTTGCAAGGACAGTTACAGGAGCTACTTGACAAGGGATTCATCCGCCCTAGTCATTCTCCCTGGGGAGCTCCCGTACTGTTCGTGAAAAAGAAGGATGGGTCGATGTGAAGGTGTATCGACTATCGGTCGCTGAACAATGTGACTATCAAGAACAGGTACCCTCTACCCAGGATAGATGACCTGTTCGATCAATTGAAGGGAGCCACGGTTTTCTCTAAGATTGACCTGAGGTCTAGTTATCACCAAGTCAGGGTGAAAAAGGAGGATATACCGAAGACGGCTTTCCGAACCAGATGTTAGAGGATATGTTACGGGCTTGTGCCTTGGACTTCAAGGGAAGCTGGTGTCGATACCTGAGCCTGGCAGAGTTTGCTTATAACAACAGTTATCAGGCTACGATCGGGATGGCACCGTATGAAGCTCGGTACGGAAGAAAATGCAGATCTCCTATATGTTGGCTTGAGAGTGGTGAAAAGAAGGAGATGGGACTCCAGACGGATATTATAGACGAAACCACTCAGGCTATAAAGAATATCCGTCAGAGAATAGAGACTGCTAAGAGTCGGCAGAAAAGCTATGCTAATAAGCGACGCAGACCACTAGAGTTTGAGGTTGGGGATTCAGTATTCCTTAAGGTAGCCCCTATGAAAGGGGTGATGAGATTCGGAAAGAAAGGGAAGCTGAGTTCGAGATATGTGGGACCGTCTCAGATTATGAGACGGGTAGGCAAAGTGGCCTACGAACTGGAGTTACCGCCAGAAATGTCGGCTATCCACAATGCTTTCCACGTATCAATGCTCAGGGAATGTATCTCTGATGTGAATCAGATAATAGAGCCCCAACCAATACAAGATCAAGAGAACCTAAGTTCAGAATGCCGACCTGTTCAGATCTTAGACCGGGAAGTCAAAAAGCTAAGGAACAAGGAAGTACCCTTAGTAAAGGTTCTGTGGCGGAACGAACGATTCGAAGAAGCCACGTGGGAATGAGAGGAGGCAATACGATTAAAGTATCCGGAATTATTTTAAAGTTCGGGACGAACTTTTTATAAGGTAGGGAGGATTGTAACGCCCCGAAATTTCCCATATGAAATATTAGGAAATATATAAATTCATGAATATGAAATATGGTGAAATTCATGAAATAGTATCATGAAATATTATGAAATATTATGAATTCGTAAATATGAAATATTATGGAATTCATGAAATAGTATCATGAAATATTATGAAATATTATGAATTCATAAATATGAAATATTATGGAATTCATGAAATATTATCATGAAATATTATGAAATATTATGAATTCATAAATATGAAATATTATGGAATTCATGAAATAATATCATGAAATATTATGAAATATTATGAATTCATAAATATGAAATATTATGGAATTCATGAAATATTATCATGAAATATTATGAAATATATGAATTCATGGAATATAATTAATATTATGAGATTTCATGATAGGCTTGGCTTAATGGGCTTGGATTAGTGCAAAATGTAATAAAAAGGAAATATAGAAGGGAGGAAGCAGGGATTGAACCTTGAACCTCCTAGTTGCACTCTCCATGTCTTAACCAATGAACCAAGCAATATTTCATGTAGAAGGAGAAAGGAACATGCTTGTTAAGTGTGTAAGGGTGAAGAGACATGTCTTTTCATGAGAAAAGTATAAATATGGGAAGTTGGAATAACTTCCTTTTCTTCTCTTCTTCTTCCTCACTTCTCCCAACCGAAACCTCCATCATCTCCTTCACTTCTTCCATTTTCGAAAATAGCATCCAAGGGTTCTAACCCTAGGGCAATTGCAAGGAAGAAAGCCCAAGTGTCTTTGCCTTCTAGCAAGACCAAGGAGTCTTAGAGGAAAATTGGAAGAAAAAGGCTTTCACATACCCTTCAAGTGTAGGGTACCCTATGATTTAAAGAAGATTAAATTCCAGCGCTAGGATGTAAGTATCCCGTCGCCTGCAGTGTAATAGTTCTTGAATGTGGTATCCTTTAACATGTTGTAAACAAAAACCTAGGGTTTTTGTTCTTGTATGTTTCGGCCACCCCCCTTAGGGGAAGGCCTTGTTTCTTTTGTTACATAATTAGACCCTTGGAACTTAGGATATATGTATATGTGTGGTTTATGCAAATGTTGTGAACAAAACCTAGGGTTACACCCTTGTGTAGGTTTCGGCCAACACCCAAGAAGGGACCTTGGTTACCCCTTGATGCATGTGAAGACCCCTTGGAATTTAGAGTATACCTATATGTTGTGTCCCTACATTTTTGTGATAGCAAAACCTACGGTTTTGAACTTGGATGGGTTTCGGCCAAGGCTTAGAAAAAGGGGTTAGTGAGGGTTGAATTATCCTACAATATATCCATGTTTAAGATAAGTATACAAGGTGTTTGAATAAATGTATGTGTGAATGATTAATGCAAAAGTCCTAATATTTCCCTACTCTTGATGTTTCGGCCAACCCACTAGGACTAGGGTTTGTAAAGGTCAAACTACCCTATGATATATGTTTATGGTTGGAGATGATCATATGTATATGTATGTGGTGTTAAATGGAATGGTTGATAAGGAAACCTTAATTGTTAGCATGCTTTGATATGTTTATGTATGAGGTGTTTAAATGAGATGTCTGATTGAAATCTTAATTGATAGCATGCTACCACTTTCTACGATATGAGTATGACCTATGTGACCAAAGCTTGTCAGGTCTAAGGTAGGGTAAGTGGTTGAAATATGATGCATGATGAAATATGATGAACATGTATGAAATGTGATGTATATATGAACATGTATGACATATGATGCATGTATGAACATGTATGAAATATGATGAATATATGAACATGTATGACATATGATGCATGTATGAACATGTATGAAATATGATGAATATATGAACATGTATGAAATATGATGTATGTATGAGCATGCCTTATAGCCCATGGGGTACATTTATGAAATTGCATGTGATATGTTAAAATGCTTAAATGGATACTCAAATAAGTATGGGATCAAGAGCACCCCTTATGTTGTGTGGTGTGTCCCTACGGGATCATGAGCACCCTTGAAGAGTGGTGTGTCCCATAAGAATGAATATGGAGTATCCCTTAGCATATATGTAACAGCATGATAAGTATTTTACTTTTAAGTTGTGTACCCGACTCGGAAGGGGGTCGTTAAATAAATCCGGGGTGCATGTTAACGTGGCTTCGGTAGGACGGAAGGGTCCTGCTCTAATGAATTGGTGGCTCGCTACCCCAATTCATTAGGGAACGCGCAATAGTTTCCGCGCGATAGTTGGTACACAACAGGGCCCAATATGATATGGATGTATTTTTAAGTAATACCATTATGGAATTGTTTTGAAAACATTCATTGAAAACATTTGTTATATGTGAAGAGTATGCTTATGGTACTTGATACTACATGCTTAGAAACTTAGATGTTTGATATGCTTTGATGAACTTATACTTATGATTAATTATGTGTACATGTTATATCCTTTCGCACGGATTTTGCGAGTAGGACAGGATCCTTACTAAGCATTGTGCTTACTAGTTTATGTGTTGTCTTATGCTGCAGATAACACTTAAATGGAAGGAAGAGGCAGGAGGCTGAAGATGTGTGGGGTGGTGGCTCGGGAAGAAAGATTTCTATATCTACATATTTATGCTTATGTTATGCTCCTTGACAATGAATGATAGTGATTAGGATTGATATTGCATGATAATAGTTACACTTGGAATTTTCATATACTTGATTTATTGGATTATATTATGGTGTGAAATAATATGTGAACCTATCATGTTATATAATGTCACTTAACAATTTTTGCAAGCATGCTTAGTACCTAGTTCTCTTAAGCCCTTGCATTGTTGTTTTAATGTCATGCTAGGAGATAGAAATAGAAAAAAAATATTACTATATGATTGAATGTACGTAACCCCGCCTTGAGGGTAGATATAAGGGCGGGCGTTACATTGATCGTGTACAGTTTGTTCAGGAGAAGATCTCTCTTGCTGATTCAAGTGTCGGAAGTTTCTTCGTGCAGCTCGATCAGCTTGCCCCACAGCTCCTTGGCACTGTTGAATGGTCCTACTTGATTCAACTCTTCCTTGGTCAGGCTGCATTGAAGGGTCTGGGTCGCTTTCGCATCAGCTTCAATTCTTCTTTTCAGAGCGGTATCCCACTCAGTGTACGGCTGTGGTACTCCTTCAGCGTTCTTTGGAATCTCCAGTCCAGACTGGATGATTATCCACATGTCCACCTGAGTTTTCAGGTGGACCTCCATTCGACTTTTCTAGTAGGAAAAGTCTTCTCCACTCAAAAGTGAAGGTCTGGATGTGCTGAATCCTTCTTGCATGGCCATTTAACTGAAACTAAAAGAAAAAGGAAAGAGATATCCCAAGACTTGGTCTTGGATTAGTAGTGTGGGAAGTAAAAGAAAAATATTTGTCGAGGGGTGTTGCACCAACCTCGATTAACGAGAAAAATTTCGAACGAAAGAAAAAAAATTAAAAATATTTCGAAAATAAATCCAAAAATTTCTCAAATTGGTGGTTGCACCAAATTTGAGCTTCCCTGCATTGATACCACTTGTTGGATCGAGAGAAAACGATAGTGGGGGGGGTGAATATCGTAAGTCGTTTCGAATTGAAAAAGAGAAAACGCAGCGGAAAAATTAAAACAAAACAATACACAGACACCAAGATTTTGTTGGATCGAGAAGCCCGATAGAGGGGGGGGTGAATATCGGAAAACTTTCGGATTTACGTAAGAGTAAGTGCGCAGCGGAAAATGAAAAGAAAACACAGCACAAAGACACAGTCGATTTACTTGGTTCGGAGCCTGTGTCGACTCCTACTCCATGGCCCACGGTCGTTGACCGTTTACTTTGGGCAATTCTATATCAGGCGCAAAAATCGTTTACAAAAGATTACAGGATTAGAATGAAGTACAGTAAACGTTAAACTAGCTCTTTTACCGACGTCCGGAGTAGATCGATTATGTCGGGGCAGCAGGACGTCGTCGGCTTGATTTGGAGAGTTTCCGGGGCAAGGCGCGAGAGCAGAAGAGCTTTGAGGCATCGAAAGAATTGATGTTCGAAGCATGGGGTCGAGGGCCCTTTATATAGGGCCTGGGGGCGCCCGAGATGTTGGGGGCGCCCCCCACGTGGCCTCTGATCTGCAGAGCTCTCGGTCGCGTCTGATCCTCTGGATCCGCTTTGACCGAGGCGCCCGAAGCGGTCGGGGCGCCCGGGTTGACCGGGTCAATCCTTATCTTCTGGCTTCGAAGTGTTTCGGTTGGAGGTGTGCGCATGGGGGCGCCCGCAGCGCAGGGCGCCCGCGAGCAACGGGGGCGCCCGGAAGCACGGGGGCGCCCGCAGCTTGTACTGTCGAAGCGCACTTTTTGATTGTGTGTTTGGTGTTCACCTTGGGGGCGCCCGGGACACTCCGGGCGCCCTGGTCAGCAGTTGCCTCACTCCTTTGAGGCACTCTGAGCTGCAGACTCACGTTCCTTCGGTCCTGCATCCAGGGTTAGTCCAAAACACGATAACATAATAAATTATTAGATTTATACAGCCTTAGCTGTCTTGGTTCTGACTTTGGTCTCCAAAATGGAGTCCTAGGTCGAACCGACGCCTACTGTTCCCTCGACGGGGAACGCGTCCTCACCTACTCCTCTCGGGAGAATTTACCTGATGCCAACTGTTCCTCTAGTTGGACTTTTTCCTGACGGTCCTTTGTCAGGTCTTGTAAACTGGCAGTCCTTCGCCAGTTGCCTAGCAGTCCTTCGCTAGGGCTTTAGTCCCAAGCTGTCCTTCGCCTGGCGCCTACCAGTCCTTCGCTAGGGCTTGGATACTGGCAGTCCTTCGCCAGTTGCCTAGCAGTCCTTCGCTAGGGCTTGGATACTGGCAGTCCTTCGCCAGTTGCCTAGCAGTCCTTCGCTAGGGCTTGGATACTGGCAGTCCTTCGCCAGGTGCCTAGCAGCCCTTCGCTAGGACTTTGTTTCTGCACACTCAAGTAACAACATTAGATCACAAATAACACTTAACTTTGAATCCTTTGCCAATATCAAAACAAGGTTCGATATGGTGCTTCCTGCACCAACAGATTTTACTTGGATCGGAGTCGTGGTCGGCTCCTACTCCAAGGCCCACGGTCATTGACCATTTACTGCAGGCAATTCTATATGCGCAAAACAGTTTACAGAAAGATGTTACAAGAGTAGTATAGTAAACTTGAAAAATAACTCTTCATTACCGATGTCCAGTGTGGATTGTATTTTGGAGCAGGAGGACGTCGTCGGCCCTTGTATCTCGAGTTGGGAGGTTTCCGGAGCAGAGCGCTGGAGTAGAAGAGCGAAATTGCGTTGGATGAAGTTATACAGAAGCCTTGGGGGTCGAGGGCTTTATATAGTAGGTCTAGGGGCGCCCTCCACGTGGCCTTTGATCCGCAACAGTCTCAATCAGCATTTTATCCCTCCAAAATAGGGATCGAACCTTGACGGGGGCGCAAGGGAAGCAGGGGGCGCCCTAGTTGACTGTTTCAGCATGCTTCTCGGCTGAATGAATTTTATCCGCTTCGCTGGCTTAAGCGCGGGGCGCCCTGGGCACTGGGGGCGCCCGGGACGCAGGGGTGCCCGGGAGCATGGGGGCGCCCCGCCCAGTAAGCTACCGAAGCACTTCTTTGCTTCACTTATTTTGTATTGACCTTGGAGGCGCCCGGGACACTGGGGGCGCCCTGCTCAGCTACTTGCCTCTCTCCTTTGGGCATTCTGACCTGCAGACACACGTTCCTTCGGTCCTGCATCCAGGGTTAGTCCAAAACAATATGAAGCAATAGAGTATTAGGTTTGTACAACCTTAGCTGTCTTGGTTCTGACTTTGGGTCTCCAAAATGGAACCCTAGGTCGAACCGACGCCTATTGTTCTCTTGACGGGGAACGCATCCTCACCTAATCCTCTCAGGAGAATTTACCTGATGCTAACCGGCTCCTCCAGTTGGACTTTTGCCCAGCAGTCCTTCGCCAGGTGCCTAGCTGTCCTTCGCCAGGTCTTCAGTTCCAGGCAGTCCTTCGCCTGGTGCCCAGCAGTCCTTCGCTAGGTCTTCAGTTCCAGGCAGTCCTTCGCCTGGTGCCCGGCAGTCCTTCGCCTGGTGCCCAGCAGTCCTTCACCAGGTCTTTAACTCCTAGCAGCCCTTCGCTAGGTGCCCAGCAGCCCTTCGTTGGGTCTTAGGGTTCTGATGCCTAGCAGTCCTTCGCTAGGTTCCTAGTAGTCCTTCGCTAGGACTTTAATCTGCACACTCAAGTAGTATGTTAGAAAAACAAAACATCTTAACTTTTTGAACCCTTTTCCATTGATCAAAACACAGGTTCGACTTGGGTGTTGTTTGCACCAACTTGTTTTTGTGGCTTATCAAATCATTTTTTAAATACCTTTTGAAATAATATTTTCTTAAGTTTGGAGAATTCTAGGACACTTAGGGAAATTTCCTTGTAGTTAACAAGGTTTCCTAGGATTGTGTCAGACTGGAAAAGAAACCAAGTCAAGTAAAATATTATGTTTTAAAAATAATATTTTTCTAAGTACTTTCAAAATATAAGTCAAGTATTTTTTTTAAAGAACATATACTTTTTAAAGAACTTATATTTTTCTAAAGTACTTATGTGTTTCAAACTCATAATATGTTTCAAAGTACTAATGTTTTTCAAACTTCATAATATTTTTCAAAAATTATACTTATATTTTTAAAAAATGCATAATATCTTTTGAAAATACTTACATTTTTCAGAAAGCTCAATATATTCTTCAAAAGTACTTGCATTTTTCAAACTTAATATCTCTCAAAGTACAAGTTTTTGTACAAATATTTTTCAAAGTATTCTTTTAAAATGCAAAAATCTCTATGTGAAATATTTTTTAAAAAAAGTGCATATTTTCTAAGGAAAAATCATTTAAGTATGCAATTCTTTTTGAAAAATTTTTCTCAATGGAAAACTTTTTTCAAGGGAATATTTTTAGGTGGAAAATTTTCTAAGTTTTTTGAAAGTACGAAATTTGTTTAATCCACAATACTTTTCAAAATGTAATTTTCTGGTGCAATTATTTTTGTTAACTAGCTCTCTGCTATGATTTTAAAGATTTATACTAAATACTTTCAAAACGAATTTTTTTCATTGTTGGTGCAAGGATGTTTTTGTCATTTTTGTTTGATGTATGACAAAGGGGGAGAGTATTCTTAAGTTAGAAATTTTTTTCTCTTTCCCCAAAGGATCAAAATATATTTTCAAAACATAGATCATTTTTTTTATTTGATCCCAAGGGTTACAATTCCCTTTCAGCCAATCTAACTTAAGATATTGTCAAACATCAAAAAGGGTGAGATTGTTGGTGCAAGATGCATCAGTGATGTCCTCCTCTAAGGGTGTCAATGTTTGACAATATGCTTAAGTTAGTGATATATTGAACAAGGGAAGGGTGAGTAAAGAAAAGAGTGCCAAAGTGAACCAAAGTCCTAGTTAACCTAGGCACTAAGTCCTGGTTCTAAGAATTGGGCACTAAGACCTGGTGAGTGAAGCTGGGCACTAAGTCCTGGTTCGTAGAATTGGGCACTAAGTCTTGACCGAGGGCTGGACACTTAAGACCTGACCGAGGGTTGGGCACTAAGTCCTGGTTCGTGGAATTGGGCACTAAGTCCTGGCCGAGGGTTGGGCACCTATGTCCTAGACCTAGGATTTGGGAACGAAGTCTTGGTCCGAGGGATTGAGCAACTTAGCTGAGCGATGACTATGGACATAAGTAGAGATGGGTCGAGGTTCGGACGTCTCGAGATCCGAGAGTATCGAAGGCTAAGTAAAAGTCCACCCGAATGGACTGGGTGGCAACCGTCTCCTGAGAGGAGTAGGTTGAAGGCGCGTTCCCGGGGGTGGAAACTTGCGTCGGTTCGACCTAGGGTTTCACGGAAATCCGATGTCAAAACCAAGTCCTTAAGGTTAAGATTATCTACTTGTTTTTCTTGTGTTTGTGTATCTTGCAGGTACCTAAAACTGAAGAGAAAGCAAGCAAACAAACATAAAGAGGCTGGAAAACAGCTTCCCGGGTGCCCCTGTTGATACAGGTGCCCCCATTGATACAAGCGCCCCCATTAATACAGTCGCCCTATATTGCAGTTTTTATCAACTCATGAAGTTTGCAATTTGGATGAACCTTTGACCGCTTATGAGGCGCCCCATAGCATCACGGGCGCCCTAGACAAGGCTATAAAAAGAGCTTCGACCCCTCAACTCAGAACACAACTTCCAATATCATTCTGAGCCTTCTAACTGACGACAAAACGCTAACGGTGAAGCTCTGCGACCAAGGAAGCTCCGGGAGGAAGTGCGCGGCAATTTGGAGTTCTAGATCGGCCGAGAGTCTTCAACTTTTGTTTGGTTTGAATTTTACAATTCTGCACTTATTTTTCATATCTTTTGATTGTAATTTCTGCACTGTAAATCGGGTTTCTCTGCCTCCGGAAAGTTCGGAAAGGAGACCATTAGTGGATGAGCGTTCCCGTGCTTAGGCATTGGATGTACTGACCCTGGGGGTTGGGAACCAAGTAAAAATCCCGCGTGCGCTATGTTGTTTATTCGTTCTTTTTGTTTTCCGTTGTACTACTAACTTTGTGTCCAGAATGAACTGAAAAGTTTTACGAAATCCTCGAAGGTTTTTACGGTCGATATTCTCCCACCCCCTCTATTGATGGCACCGGTCCAACAAGAAGAGGTGGTGGAGATGGTCGACACCACCGAACCCAAACTACCGAAAAAGTATTGCGACTTCCATGGCCGTACGACGCGCTCTACAGAGGAGTGCTATACCTTGAAGAAGAGGAGATCTAAGGACATAGATGCCAAGCCTCGCAAGCGGTGGAATAAAGTGGGGTATCGATGATAATCCCCTCGCCGAAGCCCTTCCCTCATTGGCGACAATCAGGAGAAGACAAGTCCAGGCGTCGATCTCAGTCGCTCTCGAGAGGAAGGAGTTGGGAAATAGTGCCTCACCAATCTATCTCCTCTAAATGAGATCCCAAGAAGGGCAAAGCCCCGGCGTTCGGACCTCTATCGGGCCATGTGGGAGTAATCCCAGGAGGGTCGACTGGAGGAGATTCTCATCGGGCAAGAAAGGCCCATACCCACCGGCAAGAGAACTATGCCATTGGGATGAGTAAAGACAACCGCCAGGGCCCGGTTATTTCATTCGGCCTGATGATCTGGAGGACTTCGAAGCCCCCCATAGAGATGCACTGGTAATCCTTGCCTAGATAGATAATTACGAGGTTAAATGCATCTTTATGGATACAGGTAGTCCCGTCAATATCCTGTACAAGGCGGCCTTGGACCAGATGTAGATCGATGAGGATGAACTGCATCCGGTGTCCACCCCACACTTCGGCTTCACCGGATACAGAGTGCAGTCAATAGGGCAGATCTCTCTGTCTCTATCACTGGGGGATGATATGCTGGAGAGGATGAGGAGGACATCCTTCATGATCGTGAATGTCCCATCGTCCTACAACGCTATCCTGGGGCGACCGACACTCAGCCTATTCCGTTGGGGCAATCGGCGCAAATATGATCGGGAGGATCATAGGTTTTGATGTATGTGTCAATATGATTAAGTTAGGGTCTCATATTGATCTACTATGTGTATGTGAGTGTGCAGGTTTGCAGGATACACATAGACTTGGTTGGACATCTTAGGGTACGGTGAAGGGTGGCATGGAGGCAAGCAGTGGGCTTGTGTGCGCATCCGAGGGACCATGGATAAAGCAGGGATGATGAGCCGAGGGAAGCGGACTTTGAGGCATACATGAAGGATGTCATGGAGGCAAGCCGAGGGCTTGTGTGCGCATCTGAGGGACGAGGGCCAAAGTCGAAGAGGGCTTGAAGGCAACAGGTCGAGGCTGCTGGAGCAGGAACGATGAGCTGAGGGAAGCGGACTTCGAGGCATGCGTGAAGGATAGCGTGGAGGCAAGCCGAGGGCTTGTGTGCGCATCTGAGGGACGGGAGCCAAAGTCGAAGAGGGCTTGAAGGCAACAGATTGAGGTTGCTGGATGAAGAGTCAACCAGGTCGTGAGGTTTCGAGTGCTGAGGGAATTGTACTCGGGGGCTAAGTCGTGAGGGTTCGAGTGCTGAGAGAAATGTACTCGGGAAGGGTAACCCTAGACTTAGGGAGTGGACCAGTTGACTGGTGAGAGACCAGTCAACTGATAGGGTCCACAGAAAGATCAGTTTGTTAGGATGTATACTAAAAGTCTTGCTTTTCGTTAGAATACATTTACATTTTAAAGAGAATCGCAAAATCACACGGTGCATATTTATATTAGTATGTGCACAAAATGTCTCATACTTGACATTGTAGATAACATGGTGCATGGTGTCGCACAGAAGATCGTGTTATCAAGTTCCTTGCAGAAGTATAAGAAAGAGGCTCACAACAAAGATGGAGTTGGATAAACCATCGAGATGGTTGTAGTGTAATTAGGTGTGGTTTGTCTTAACCATAGAATTACACTAGTGCACTTTGTGTGCATTGAGTAGGACCAAAAGAGAGGTCATCCAATTTTGTACTGACTTCATAAATTGGATTAGACCTCCGATTATATTATAGAGTACGATCTCTAAATCCCGAAATAATAACGGGCACATGTAGTTAATTAATTATTACTTTGATTTACCAATAGGCGAGATCTATTTTGTTAGATCGATAAACCCGGTAAGTTGGGTAATAATTTTATTTGCATGGTGTGTCGTTGATTATTGACGGAATCCGTGTCCTGGTGAGTCAGGATGATGATGCCCCCTTGGTGAGCTCAAAAGGATCGTCATGTTAAATCTTGCAAGTTGACTATGATCCGACATGATGAAAAGGTTGAGTGGTACTAATCAAAGATCAAGAGGATAGTTAATTTAATTGTCAGTAAATTAAAATTAATTATCGGGCATTCGATATCTTAAACAAGGAGAGATGGACGATTCATAATAGGTGGAGCCCATATGAAAATATGGGGGTTGGTGAAGAAGTTTAATGGGATCTTTTAGTGGAATGGATCTCAATTAATGGATCGGGTTTGGATCCATTAGCGGGCCAAGAGCCAACTCCTTCTCATGGTCCCTACCTTAGCCCTTTAAATACCCCATAAGAGTCATGATACAAGGCCAATGAATTAATTAATTAATTCAAGAATTAACACAAAACCCTAGTTTCTCTCTCTTCCTCTTCTCCTAGGTCACGGCGTGGAGGAGCTCTCTTCCTCCTCTTCTTTCTTCACTTTTGCTTGCTGGTGGCCGGATACACGCAAGGTAAGGAGGGTCAGGTCCCTCCCATGTGGCGCGCGGCAGCAGCAAGGAGCAAGGGTGACCGGCGGTGGAGAATTCTCTTCCTTGGTTCAAGGTGGTTGGCGGCGGTAAAGGAAGGAGAAGAGGACAGTGGTGAGGATTGAAGGAGAGATTTCTTCTTCGGGTTCTCGTCTACACTTCATCTCCTCATCACTGAGACCATCCAAGGAGCAGAAGGAGGCGAGTCGGCGGCAGGGGAGTTCCTTTTTCGGCGGCGGCGGTGAGGGAGGTTGCGGTGGTTTTGGGGAAGAAGAAGAGGGCGGCACTCTCATCTTCTTCCGGTTCTTCTTCTTCGTCATCTTCCTCTCGGAGCTATCTTGAGGCCAGCGGACCTTGGGAGCTTGAGGTGGCCGGCGACGCAAAGAGGGGAGGTGGTAAGGTGGCCGGCGGGTGAACCCTAGATTAGGGTTTTTGGCGCAAGAGAGAGGGAGAAGAAAGGTGATTAATTCGAGGCCTTCAGTGACTCTGCGTCTCGGTAGATCGTCGCCCACATGACGTCCGGAGGGGAGGGTCATAAGGTAGAAGACTGCGAGGTAAAAGGCGAGGTATAACTCTCCCTATCTCCACTTGTTTTCATGTTACTTGCTTGCTTTGATTTTTCTATCATTGCATGTTGATAATTAATTATTGTAGATTAATTATTTGTTAATTAATATGATAATTAATATATGTCATGGACCCTAAATATAAACACGAAAATCGACAATCCATTCGTCATCTTTTCCACAGTTGATTAATCCGGAAAGTTACAAGGCCTTAACTTTTGTTTTGGCTATGTTGTGACTTGGATTAATTAATATGATAACGAGACGGTCGTTTGGGACACGGGTCTCTATTCAGATTAAATTTTTAATCCGTATACATAGAGAGGTCTCTCATGTTCGACCCCATGGTTGCTTAGGAAATCGCGAAGCCATACCCAACATAGTCGACTGGTCCAGGACCAGTCAACTGATGGTGACCAAAATTTGAATTGCGATTCGAATTCGACCAGTCGACTGGTACTGGACTAGGCGATTGGTACTGGACCAGTCGACTGGTAACGGTCATATCAGCCTCGAGCTCTATTTAAGGGAGCTCGTTTATGGTTGTTTCTTCTTGGCGAAACTAGGTTGGTTAGAGCTTGTAAGTAGCCTACTATTGCTCAGGGATTGTCCAAGGTTTGTCGCGAGGTTTCTCCACCCATAAGGAGCGACAAAAGCTAGCCGGAGGTGCTCCGGGGAATCATCCACCGAAGGATCAGGATCGTCCACCTTACAGACAACCGTGGAGTAGGAGATTCATCTCCGAACCACGTAAATCGGTGTGTTCTTCGTGTTTGTTAGTTTTTGTTTTTATTATTCCGCTTGCGCACTAACATTTGTAGGAAGAAAGATCGAAAAATTGCTATTCACCCCCTCTAACAAACGGTAAGATCCTAACATATTTCAGGTGTTGGTCTCAATCTACCACTAGAAGATCAAATTTCTATTGGGCGAACAGGTAGTCGAGGTCAAGGGAGATCAATTGGCTTCCCGGCGATGCTACAGTGGGAGGTTAGAACAGAAGCCCACAAGAACCTGAGGTCGCATAAAGCATTGCAAATTGACCTGGCCAATCCTCAAGAAAAAAAAGGGGATAAAGAAGAACGTCGGGACGTCGAAAGTGAAGAGGTCCAGGAAGAAAGAAGAGGAAGAGAGATGCACCATCTAGCCTTTGACAAGGGGGGGGGGTATTTATACTCATCTAATGAATATCAAGGGTCTATGTCCCTTGAGCTCCTCTCATCTTAATGCTAATAAAACCCAATGAATACCAAGCCTCTTGGTATTCCTTGAGACTCTTAATATTCTATTCATCTAATGAATAGAATGTCTCTTAGCCTTCCTCTTAAATAATATTTATTAACCCCTTTAATGAATATTATCCATAATTTAAGTGGTTGAGTCTAATCTAGATGAGTCTAACACAAACTAGACTCAATCCCATAATCTAATTGGATTCACTTGAGTCTAACTCAATTAATCCAATTCGAATCAAATCTTAGTCAAACCAAGATCAATTAATCTCCGAAGCATCGTGACCTTAGTGTGTGACCCAATAGGTTCTCGTAATGTTGGCAATGTGTCTAAACCACTTTAGACACATAAGCAATGAGCGGCATCTAGCAATGCATCATTGCTACCCAAGTAACAAGAAAAGTCGAGATCTGACTAAACCACCGTGACTATGATAATGTATAACCTTCTCCTTCTATCCTCGATATTTAGATTGACCAATGAGGCATAGACCGTGTCATTCTTAGTCAATCTTGTGTTTCTTGATCCCCGAGTAGACTCACTCAAATAAATGAGCTCAATATCTCATATTGCCTCATTTGAGCATGACCATGCGTTTTAGTAGTCTTACTAGATTAAGGGGCCCACAGATATCACTCCCATCATATGGGAGTGATAGATCCCATCTACATCACTCACATCCCTCCGCATAATTCATTACATACCCAGTGATCGCCTTTATAGTCCACCCTGTTACGGGTGACGTTTGACGATACCAAAGTACATAACTCCTTATGTGGGGAACCATAGTGACTTTAGGTCTAAGGACTATTCATACCAATAGTCACATGAGAAAGTTTATGACACTCATATGACAATCTATGAAACTTTCTCATGGCGGGTCAATTCAGTACACATTCTCCAATGTATACCCATGTGTCAACTTGATATCTGTAACGACCCGAAAAATCTTCTCAATATTTTCTTTAAAATATTGATCATGTCTAGATAGTTTTGAAGGAATTTAGAGATACTAGTACGAACCTTAGCCTAATTATCCATAATTTCTCATTTAAATCGAGAAGCTAAGTACTAATGGGCTTTTCTAAGACCATAGTTATTCTAAGACCATGGTTATTAGTGGATTTTAGATGAAATTTAATATAAATATAAATGGGTTTTAATTAGGAGTATTAGCATGATCATGGGGGAATTTTTGAGGAATTTTCGAAAATAATATAAAAATAAAATAAAATAAAATATAAAAATAAAGTGCATGCACCAAGGATTGAACCATGGACCTATGGTACCACCATGCATGTACTAACCAATTCACCTAGCAAGGGAGTGCTAGTAGAGAATGAAGTGGATTTTGGTTAAGGCTTAGGGAAAATGAAGAGTCATCAAGGGAAGAGACACCATGACTCTTCACTTGCCCTCCTTAATGTGGTATAAAGGTGGCATGGGAGTTACATTTTCCCTTCTCCTCTTCATTTCTTCTTCTTCCTCCTTGCTCTAGACGAAACCACAAGGGCTCTCCTCTTAGAAAAAAAGTTCCACCAAGGGCTCTATCTTCAAGACTCAAGGCTCTCCACTAGGCTACAAGGGCTAAGGAGAAGTTTGGAGTCAAGAAGGTTCCTCCTATTTCTTTATCCAAGGATTAAATCCATGATAAGGGAAGGTAAGACCCCTCTCACCTGTGGTATGATAGCTTTCAAGATATTTGTCATGATCTAAGTTCTTATTGGCATGATATGTTGAAAAATTCATGGTTAGGACTTGTGAAGATTTCGGCCAAGCCATGTTTTGGGCTAAAAATCATCTTAAAGACCTCTTTTATATTTTCAAATGTTTACTCATGATAGGTTAAGCATAAAAGTATGATTTTGGGAGTTTTGTAGCACCCTAAGAACCCCCTAGGGTTTCGGCCACATCAAAGTTAAAGGGCTAGGGTAAACTCAAATCTTTCCAAGCATGGTTACTATGTTTCCTATGGCATCTTATGGGTAATAAGGGTGATTATATGAATTTTCCTATGGGGCTTGTTACCCTTATAGGGTTTCGGCCAACACATGGATTAGGCCTAGGACTTAGGGTTAAGTCCAATCAAGGGTTCAAATGGTCTCCCATGGAATGATATGTAAGGTATGGAATGTTAATCATGACCTAGGCAAATTTTCTATGGATTCACATCCCCCTAAGGTTTCGGCCAAGACCCAAACCTAGGGTTTGGGTTGGGTTAAGGTCTCAATAATGTATGTTTATAAGTTACCATGATGTTAGTACATAGTTAAGCATGATGTAAGGATCTTTATGTTACCAATATCTTAGTTTATGTGTTATATAACATGACCTTGTATGTTAGATTTTATGTTATGCTTTACTCATGAATATTTAGATCATATACTATGAATATATGTAATTGATGTAGAAGCATGTTATGATAAATAGAAGGATGCATGTATGTTGATAAATGCTTATAATAGATTTATGGTGTTATGAAGGTATATGCATGTGTTAGGATGAATGCCATGAACCCTAGTAGTATGCGGCATGTCTTGAGTTTTGAGATGCCTCCTTAGAATCTATGCTATGTTTATATGGATATGCCTAATGAATGACTTAAGACTCATGATGCTATGATTACGGATAAGTTACTTGCTACTTATGATGATAATGAATAAGTTATGGAATGGTTAGGTTATGATGTCATGCATGTCGTTAATATGCTAAGTCTAATGACACTAAGTTCATGAATGTCAAGTTTAGGCATGTATAGATGTTTCATGTATTAGTTGCATGGTTAAATTCATGTGTAGAAGAAAAAAAAATTATTCCGCTGCATTAGGATGTTTTATACGTACATGTATGTTAAGCGTAACGACGCCCTTCTCGCCACACCATAAGGTGTGGGTAAAAAGGCGGGCGTTACAGGTTGGTATCAGAGCAGTTGCCATCTCACTACACACACATCAAGCCTTCTTCTTGCCGCTTCCAAGTAAGCACTTTAGGGTACTTTATGATTCTAGAATATGAAAGTAAGGATGATATATATGATTCTAGAATATGCAAGCATGAATGATTTATGATAAAAAGTACTGTAGGATATGTGACTATGAACGATATATACATTTCTTATGAATCAAATAATTTAGAATCTAATATGGAGGGTAGGAATAATGATAACTCATATTATCCATACTTTTCCTTCATGAAGGAAAGCATGGCTAGAAGACAGAGTAACAGACTGAATGAGACCACTTCCTCACCTGATCTGATGCATTTAGTGACCCAACTTCAGCGTCAAGTCACTGAGCAGCAGTAAACCATTAATACACTGATGAACCAACAAGAAAATTCTACTACTCCTCCGGCGACCCAGACCGCTATACCTGTTGCGCGTACGGTTACGCAAACTCCTCCTCAGGCTCGACCACTGTAGCACGACAAGAGGCTTATTTGATCCAGTGGTTGAGGCTGAAACATAAAAATTTCTCGGGTATCGGTGAACCGTGGGATGCGTAAGCTGGTTCAAAACCGTAGAGAGTACAATGGAGCTTCTGGACTAGCCGGAACATGAGAAGATTAAGTGTGCATTATTCTGCCTTTCTGGGGATGCCAGAATGTGGTGGGAAAGGGTCAAGGCCAAGAGACAGGTGAACCAGATGACGTGGTTAGACTTCGAATCAGAGTTCTTCGAAGAATTCTTCAATATACGTGTCACAAACAAACACTACGACGAGTTCACGGAATTCCGACAGGGCAACCTCTCGGTCAATGAAGCCGTGAATAAGTTTAATCGACTGGCTCGTCTATGCCCTGAGCTGGTCCGCACTGAAAAAGAAAGGGTCCGACTCATGTTGAAGATGTTGCGGCCCGAAATAGCCCTGAACGTGGCCGGCGGAGTTAACAGGCCGCAGACCACCGAGGAGCTATTTAGTAGTGCTCTACTCACCGAGCATTACCTGAACAATATCAATCAGCAAAGGAAGACATTAAATGAGAGTAAGGAATCAAGTTCACTCCGGGATTCTCGATTCTTTATCTTTCATTATCCCTAATGTTCCTCCCTTTCATTATCACTCAGGAGGTCAGAAACCTCAGAGTACCAACGCTAATGGGAAGGGAAATCAGGGTGGTAAACGGCAGCCATGGGACGACCCCCAAGGGGGCCCAGCAAATAAACAGTTCAGGTTTCCCCTGTGTGCTACATGTGGGAAAATGCATCCCGGGGAATGCCGGAAAGGTACGAACCGGTGTTTCATTTGCGGGGTGGAAGGGCACATAGCCTCTTACTGTCCTACCAAGAACCAGGCACCTCCCCAACAGCTTGTTCCGTACCAGGGTGCACCAGCGAAACTACATTATATGCAAGATGAGCTGGAAGGTACCCCGATGAGCCAAGGGAGATTGGAGGCCCCACCAACTATGGCGGATGCCAGGGTTTTCTCTATTACTAAGGAGGATGCTGCGAATGCTTCAACGGTTGTCACAGGTCAGATACTTATTTACAGTCAGTATGCTACTGCATTATTTGATACTGGGGCAACACACTCGTTCATCTCTATGTTCTACACTAAGAAGATAGATATGTCTCCACAAGTTTTAGACTGCAAGTTCCTGACAACCCTGCCTTCTGGAGAAATAATGACATCCACTCACGTGCTGCGTGTTGTGCCAGTCGGAATCGCAGGAAGAGAACTCTACTGCAATCTGATAGTACTCGACATGCAGGATTATGATGTTATAATGGGAATGAATTTTCTGAGCAAATACGACGCTTCTGTCGAGTGCCGTAAACGAAAGGTGGTCTTTCAACATGAGGCCGATTCTATGTTCGAATTTATCGGAGAGCCGAGAAAAAGAACTAGGAAATTTTTATCGACTCTCAAGGCACAGAAGATGATAGACAAGGGATACACTGGATTCTAGCACATGTGGTTGACGTAAGTCAAACCAAGGACTAGAAGCTAGAAGATGTTAGGGTTGTATGTAATTATCCAGAGGTATTCCCAGATGAATTACCGGGATTAGCTCCTGATAGAGAAGTGGAATCCGAGATCGAATTGGTTTCTGGTACTAACCCGTTCCCCAAGATACATTACCGTATGGCAAGGTCAATGGTTCGAGGAAGCTACCTGGGAACGCGAGGACGAGAGGAGACGCAAGTACTCGGAGTTATTCTAAGTTCGAGGACGAACTTTCACGAGGTATGGGGGATTGTAACGACCCAAAAAATCTCCTCAATATTTTCTTTAAAATATTGATCATGTCTAGATAGTTTTGAAGGGATTTAGAGATACTAGTATGATCCTTAGCCTAATTATCCATAATTTCTCATTTAAATCGAGAAACTAAGTACTAATGGGATTTTCTAAGACCATGGTTATTAGTGGATTTTAGGTGAAATTTAATATAAATATAAATGGGTTTTAATTAGGAGTATTAGCATGATCATGGGGGAATTTTTGGGGAATTTTCGAAAATAATATAAAAATAAAATAAAATAAAATATAAAAATAAAGTGCATGCACCAAGGATTGAACCTTGGACCTATGGTACCACCATGCATGTACTAACCAATTCACCTAGCAAGGGAGTGCTAGTAGAGAATGAAGTGGATTTTGGTTAAGGCTTAGGGAAAATGAAGAGTCATCAAGGGAAGAGACACCATGACTCTTCACTTGCCCTCCTTAATGTGGTATAAAGGTGGCATGGGAGTTACATTTTCCCTTCTCCTCTTCATTTCTTCTTCTTCCTCCTTGCTCTAGCCGAAACCACAAGGGCTCTCCTCTTAGAAAAAAAGTTCCACCAAGGGCTCTATCTTGAAGACTCAAGGCTCTCCACTAGGCTACAAGGGCTAAGGAGAAGTTTGGAGTCAAGAAGGTTCCTCCTATTTCTTTATCCAAGGATTAAATCCATGATAAGGGAAGGTAAGACCCCTCTCACCTGTGGTATGATAGCTTTCAAGATATTTGTCATGATCTAAGTTCTTATTGGCATGATATGTTGAAAAATTCATGGTTAGGACTTGTGAAGATTTCGGCCAAGCCATGTTTTGGGCTAAAAATCATCTTAAAGACCTCTTTTATATTTTCAAATGTTTACTCATGATAGGTTAAGCATAAAAGTATGATTTTGGGAGTTTTGTAGCACCCTAAGAACCCCCTAGGGTTTCGACCACATCAAAGTTAAAGAGCTAGGGTAAACTCAAATCTTTCCAAGCATGGTTACTAGGTTTCCTATGGCATCTTATGGGTAATAAGGGTGATTATATGAATTTTCCTATGGGGCTTGTTACCCTTATAGGGTTTCGGCCAACACATGGATTAGGCCTAGGACTTAGGGTTAAGTCCAATCAAGGGTTCAAATGGTCTCCCATGGCATGATATGTAAGGTATGGAATGTTAATCATGACCTAGGCAAATTTTCTATGGATTCACATCCCCCTAAGGTTTCGGCCAAGACCCAAACCTAGGGTTTGGGTTGGGTTAAGGTCTCAAGAATGTATGTTTATAAGTTACCATGATGTTAGTACATAGTTAAGCATGATGTAAGGATCTTTATGTTACCAATATCTTAGTTTATGTGTTATATAACATGACCATGTATGTTAGATTTTATGTTATGCTTTACTCATGAATATTTAGATCATATACTATGAATATATGTAATTGATGTAGGAGCATGTTATGATAAATAGAAGGATGCATGTATGTTGATAAATGCTTATAATAGATTTATGGTGTTATGAAGGTATATGCATGTGTTAGGATGAATGCCATGAACCCTAGTAGTATGCGGCATGTCTTGAGTTTTGAGATGCCTCCTTAGAATCTATGCTATGTTTATATGGTTATGCCTAATGAATGACTTAAGACTCATGATGCTATGATTACGGATAAGTTACTTGCTAATTATGATGATAATGAATAAGTTATGGAATGGTTAGGTTATGATGCCATGCATGTCGTTAATATGCTAAGTCTAATGACACTAAGTTCATGAATGTCAAGTTTAGGCATGTATAGATGTTTCATGTATTAGTTGCATGGTTAAAGTATGTGTAGAAGAAAAAAAAATTATTCCGCTGCATTAGGATGTTTTATACGTACATGTATGTTAAGCGTAACGACGCCCTTCTCGCCACACCGTAAGGTATGGATAAAAAGGCAGGCGTTACAGGTTGGTATCAGAGCAGTTGCCATCTCACTACACACACATCAAGCCTTCTTCTTGCCGCTTCCAAGTAAGCACTTTAGGGTACTTTATGATTCTAGAATATGAAAGTAAGGATGATATATATGATTCTAGAATATGCAAGCATGAATGATTTATGATGAAAAGTACTGTAGGATATGTGACTATGAACGATATATACATTTCTTATGAATCAAATAATTTAGAATCTAATATGGAGGGTAGGAATAATGATAACTCATATTATCCATACTTTTCCTTCATGAAGGAATGCATGGCTAGAAGACAGAGTAACAGACTGAATGAGACCACTTCCTCACCTGATCTGATGCAGTTAGTGACCCAACTTCAGCGTCAAGTCACTGAGCAGCAGCAAACCATTAATACACTGATGAACCAACAAGAAAATTCTACTACTCCTCCGGCGACCCAGACCGCTATACCTGTTGCGCGTACGGTTACGCAAACTCCTCCGTCAGGCTCGACCACTGTAGCACGACAAGAGGCTTATCTGATCCAGTGGTTGAGGCTGAAACCGGAAAATTTCTCGGGTATCGGTGAACCATGGGATGCGTAAGCTGGTTCAAAACCGTAGAGAGTACAATGGAGCTGCTGGACTAGCCGGAACATGAGAAGATTAAGTGTGCATCATTCTGCCTTTCTGGGGATGCCAGAATGTGGTGGGAAAGGGTCAAGGCCAAGAGACAGGTGAACCAGATGACGTGGTCAGACTTCGAATCAGAGTTCTTCGAAGAATTCTTCAATATGTGTGTCACAAACAAACACTACGACGAGTTCACGGAATTCCGACAGGGCAACCTCTCGGTCAATGAAGCCGTGAATAAGTTTAATCGACTGGCTCGTCTATGCCCTGAGCTGGTCCGCACTGAAAAAGAAAGGGTCCGACTCATGTTGAAGATGTTGCGGCCCGAAATAGCCCTGAACGTGGCCGGCGGAGTTAACAGGCCGCAGACCACCGAGGAGCTGTTTAGTAGTGCTCTACTCACCGAGCATTACCTGAACAATATCAATCAGCAAAGGAAGACATTAAATGAGAGTAAGGAATCAAGTTCACTCCGGGATTCTCGATTCTTTATCTTTCATTATCCCGAATGTTCCTCCCTTTCATTATCACTCAGGAGGTCAGAAACCTCAGAGTACCAACGCTAATGGGAAGGGAAATCAGGGTGGTAAACGGCAGCCATGGGACGACCCCCAAGGGGGCCCAGCAAATAAACAGTTCAGGTTTCCCCTGTGTGCTACATGTGGGAAAATGCATCCCGGGGAATGCCGCAAAGGTACGAACCGGTGTTTCATTTGCGGGGTGGAAGGGCACATAGCCTCTTACTGTCCTACCAAGAACCAGGCACCTCCCCAACAGCTTGTTCCGTACCAGGGTGCACCAGCGAAACTACATTATATGCAAGATGAGCTGGAAGGTACCCCGATGAGCCAAGGGAGATTGGAGGCCCCACCAACTATGGCGGATGCCAGGGTTTTCTCTATTACTAAGGAGGATGCCGCGAATGCTTCAACGATTGTCACAGGTCAGATACTTATTTACAGTCAGTATGCTACTGCATTATTTGATACTGGGCAACACACTCGTTCATCTCTATGTTTTACACTAAGAAGATAGATATGTCTCCACAAGTTTTAGACTGCAAGTTCCTGACAACCCTGCCTTCTGGAGAAATAATGACATCCACTCACGTGCTGCGTGCTGTGCCAGTCGGAATCGTCGGAAGAGAACTCTACTGCAATCTGATAGTACTCGACATGCAGGATTATGATGTTATAATGGGAATGAATTTTCTGAGCAAATACGACGCTTCTGTCGAGTGCCGTAAACGAAAGGTGGTCTTTCAACTTGAGGCCGATTCTATGTTCGAATTTATCGAAGAGCCGAGAAAAAGAACCGAGAAATTTTTATCGACTCTCAAGGCACAGAAGATGATAGACAAGGGATACACTGGATTCTAGCACATGTGGTTGACGTAAGTCAAACCAAGGACAAGAAGCTAGAAGATGTTAGGGTTGTATATAATTATCCAGAGGTATTCCCAAATGAATTATCGGGATTAGCTCCTGATAGAGAAGTGGAATCCGAGATCGAATTGGTTTCTGGTACTAACCCGTTCCCCAAGGTACATTACCGTATGGCAAGGTCAACGGTTCGAGGAAGCTACCTGGGAACGCGAGGACGAGAGGAGACGCAAGTACCCGGAGTTATTCTAAGTTCGAGGACGAACTTTCACGAGGTATGGGGGATTGTAACGACCCAAAAAATCTCCTCAATATTTTCTTTAAAATATTGATCATGTCTAGATAGTTTTGAAGGGATTTAGAGATACTAGTATGATCCTTAGCCTAATTATCCATAATTTCTCATTTAAATCGAGAAGCTAAGTACTAATGGGATTTTCTAAGACCATGGTTATTAGTGGATTTTAGGTGAAATTTAATATAAATATAAATGGGTTTTAATTAGGAGTATTAGCATGATCATGGGGGAATTTTTGGGAAATTTTTGAAAATAATATAAAAATAAAATAAAATAAAATATAAAAATAAAGTGCATGCACCAAGGATTGAACCTTGGACCTATGGTACCACCATGCATGTACTAACCAATTCACCTAGCAAGGGAGTGCTAGTAGAGAATGAAGTGGATTTTGGTTAAGGCTTAGAGAAAATGAAGAGTCATCAAGGGAAGAGACACCATGACTCTTCACTTGCCCTCCTTAATGTGGTATAAAGGTGGCATGGGAGTTACATTTTCCCTTCTCCTCTTCATTTCTTCTTCTTCCTCCTTGCTCTAGACGAAACCACAAGGGCTCTCCTCTTAGAAAAAAAGTTCCACCAAGGGCTCTATCTTGAAGACTCAAGGCTCTCCACTAGGCTACAAGGGCTAAGGAGAAATTTGGAGTCAAGAAGGTTCCTCCTATTTCTTTATCCAAGGATTAAATCCATGATAAGGGAGGTAAGACCCCTCTCACCTGTGGTATGATAGCTTTCAAGATATTTGTCATGATCTAAGTTCTTATTGGCATGATATGTTGAAAAATTCATGGTTAGGACTTGTGAAGATTTCGGCCAAGCCATGTTTTGGGCTAAAAGTCATCTTAAAGACCTCTTTTATATTTTCAAATGTTTACTCATGATAGGTTAAGCATAAAAGTATGATTTTGGGAGTTTTGTAGCACCCTAAGAACCCCCTAGGGTTTCGGCCACATCAAAGTTAAAGGGCTAGGGTAAACTCAAATCTTTCCAAGCATGGTTAGTATGTTTCCTATGGCATCTTATGGGTAATAAGGGTGATTATATGAATTTTCCTATGGGGCTTGTTACCCTTATAGGGTTTCGGCCAACACATGGATTAGGCCTAGGACTTAGGGTTAAGTCCAATCAAGGGTTCAAATGGTCTCCCATGGCATGATATGTAAGGTATGGAATGCTAATCATGACCTAGGCAAATTTTCTATGGATTCACATCCCCCTAAGGTTTCGGCCAAGACCCAAACCTAGGGTTTGGGTTGGGTTAAGGTCTCAAGAATGTATGTTTATAAGTTACCATGATGTTAGTACATAGTTAAGCATGATGTAAGGATCTTTATGTTACCAATATCTTAGTTTATGTGTTATATAACATGACCTTGTATGTTAGATTTTATGTTATGCTTTACTCATGAATATTTAGATCATATACTATGAATATATGTAATTGATGTAGGAGCATGTTATGATAAATAGAAGGATGCATGTATGTTGATAAATGCTTATAATAGATTTATGGTGTTATGAAGGTATATGCATGTGTTAGGATGAATGCCATGAACCCTAGTAGTATGCGTAACGATGCATTAGGATGTTTTATACGTACATGTATGTTAAGCGTAACGATGCCCTTCTCGCCACACCGTAAGGTGTGGGTAAATAGGCGGGCGTTACAATATCATATATCCATGACTTGTGAGCTCAAATCATCAGTTGACCTACATTGTAGTCTCCATGCATTAATATTGTCCTTGAATATTAATACTTGACTAGGAATGGTTTAGAGTAGTGTTCTCTACATCATCTCACTATCGATTCAACCAATCGATATGATGTAGATAAGAACCTACTACCCAAGGATATTATTATACTTAGTTATTTGGCACAAATACAAAGTATGTATAATAACCAATCATGTCTTTATTAATTATAGAATATGATAGAAAATGTGCCTAGTCAATCATCACATAATTGGCTCTAGGCCTCCTACTAACAATCCCCCACTAGCACTAGTGTCAATCACTGTAATATCTAATACCCAGTGACCTGGTGTGACCATCATGCTTCTTTTGTGCCAAAGCCTTGGTCAAAGGATCTGCGATGATAGAATCAGTGTGTACTCTGCATATCCTCACATCTCCTCTATCGATGATCTCTCGAATGAGATGGAAGTGTCGTAGTATATGTTTGGTCCGTTGATGTGACCGAGGTTCCTTAGCCTGTGCAATAGCCCCATTGTTGTCACAATAGAGGTCTATCGGGTCCACAATGCTAGGAATCACACCAAGCTCTGCAATGAACTTCCAGATCCAAACAGCCTCTTTTGTCGCCTCAGACGAGGCAATATACTCGGCCTCTGTTGTAGAATCTGCGACTGTGTCCTGCTTCGAACTCTTCCAACTCACAGCGCCACCATTCAGGAAAAACACATACCCTGACTGCGATCTAAAATCATCTCTATCTGTTTGGAAGCTTGCGTCACTATAACCCTTTACAGCTAGCTCCCCAGTGCCTCCAAATATCAAGAAATATTCTTTCGTCCTTCGCAAGTACTTAAGAATATTCTTAACTGCTGTCCATTGACTTTCACCTAGATCTAACAGGTACCTGCTCCTCATGCTTAAAGCATACGAGACATCTGGTCGAGTACAAAGCATGACGTACATGATAGACCCTGTAGCGGATGCATAAGGGATCTGATCCATATGGTCTCTCTCCTCCTTAGAAGAGGGACCTTGAGTCTTCGAAAGACTCACACCATGTGACATTGGCAGAAATCCCTTCTTGGAATTCTGCATGGCAAAATGATTAAGCCCCTTGTCAATATATGTACTATGACTTAAGCCAAGCAATCTCTTAGATCTATTTCTATAGATCTTGATGCCTAGGATATAGGCTGCTTCACCTAATTCTTTCATTGAGAAATAATTCCCTAGCCACGTCCACACAGACTGTAGTGAAGGGATATCATTCTTAATGAGGAGTATGCCATCTACATACAAGATCAGGAAGACAACTGTGCTCCCACTAACCCTCTTGTAGACGCAGGGTTCATCTTCATTCTTGATTAAACCAAACGCTTTGATTGCATCATCGAAACGAAGATTCCAGTATCGAGAAGTTTGCTTTAGCCCATAAATGGACCTTTGCAATTTACATACCTTTCCAGCATGCTCTGGATCTACAAAACCCTTAGGTTGTGTCATGTACACATCCTCGAGTAAATTCTCATTTAGGAATGCGGTTTTGACATCCATCTACCAAATCTCGTAGTCATGGTAAGCTGCAATAGCAAGCATGATCTGAATAGACTTAAGCATCGCCACTGGTGAAAAGGTTTCATCATAGTCGATACCATGAATTTGTTTGAAACCTTTAGGTACCAATCGCCCTTTATAGGTATGCATGCGTCCATCCATGTCAGTCTTTCTTCTAAAGACCCACTTACACCCAATGGGTTTAATCCCCTCAGGTGGATCAACCAAAGTCCATACTTGGTTAGTGTACATGGATTCCATTTCGCATCTCATGGCCTCTAGCCATTTCTCAGAATATGGGCTCATCACAGCTTCTTGATAGGATGTAGGCTCATTCAACTCAATAAGCGTAACGTCATCATGGCCAGACAAGAGAAATGAGTATCTCTCAGGCTGACGACGTATCCTATCAGATCTGCGAAGAGGTTGGTCTGCTTGAACAGCTTGTTGTTCCACAACTTCTTGTGCAACAATCTCATGATCCACAACATCTTGTGGTGCCTGCTCAATGTCCATTAATGCCTCAGTACTATCTGCATCTTGAACTTCTTCAAGATGGATTTTACTCCTACTAGTTCTTCTAGAAATAAACTCCTTTTCTAGAAAAACATCATTTCTAGCGACAAACATTTTGCCTTGTGTGGGATTGTAAAAGTAATATCCCTTTGTTTCCTTGGGATATCCTACAAAATAGCACTTATCAAATTTGGGTCCTAGTTTATCTGAGACTTGACGTTGAACATAAGACTCACAACCCCAAATCATCATAAAAGGCATCGTGGGACTCTTCCCAGTCCATATCGTATATGGTGTCTTTATGACGACCTTTGATGGAGCTCGGTTAAGTATGAATAGAGCTGTCTCTAGAGCGAATCCTTAGAAGGAAGTAGGAAGATCTGTCTAACTCATCATCGATCGTACCATACCTAATAGAGTACGATTTCTCCGCTTGGACACACCATTCCACTGTGGTGTTCCAGGTGGAGTGAGTTGGGATATGATCCCACACTCTTCTAGATGGTCACGAAACTCTTGGCTAAGGTATTCACCGCCTCGATCTGATCGAAGCATCTTAATACTCTTGCCAAGTTGGTTTTGTACTTCACTTTTGAATTCTTTGAACTTTTCAAAGGATTCTGACTTGTGTTTCATGAGATACACATAGCCGTATCTATTGACATCATCAGTGAAAGTGATGAAGTACTGATAGCCTCCTCTAGCTGCGATATTGAAGGTGCAACATACATCAGTATGTATGAGTCCTAATAAGTCTGTCGCTCTTTCACCGTGTCCACTAAATGGAGTCTTGGTCATCTTGCCTAGAAGACAAGATTCACATGTCTCTTATGATTCAAAATAATATGAGTCCAGTAATCCATCCTTATGGAGCTGGGATATGCGACTCTTATTTATGTGTCCTAAGCGACAATGCCAGAGATATATTTGGTTCAAATCATTTGGTTTGAACCGTTTAGTATTTATTTTATAGATTGGATTTTCTAGGTCTAGAACATAGAGTCCATTCACAAGTGGTGCATTATAATAGAACATGTCATTTAACATTATGGAACAACATTTGTCCTTTATGATAAATGAAAAGCCTTTCTTGTCCAAACAAGATACTGAAATTAAGTTTTTAGTCAATGCAGATACATAAAGCACTCCTCTAGTTCTAAGATATGCCCAGTGGGCAAAGACAAGGAATAAGTTCCTACAGCTATGGCAGCAACTCTTGCTCCATTGCCTACTCATAGGTCCACTTCGCCCTTTGACAATGATCTAGCTCTTTGAAGGCCTGCACTTTAGTACAAATGTGAGACGCGCATCCGGTATCTAATACCTAAGAAGAAGAGATAGATAGATTGACTTCTATAACAAAAATACCTGAGGCAGAAGTCTCACTTCTTTTCTTCTTTACTTCCTCCAGGTAATGTTTGCAGTTCCTCTTCCAATGTCCGGTCTCACCACAGTGGAAGCAGGTCCCTTCCTTAGGCACCTTATCTTTAGCCTTGGATGTAGTAGAGTTGGCCTTGCCTTTGGCTTGGGTCTTACCCTTGACTTTAGGCTTCCATTTGCCTTTGCCCTTTTGTACAATCAGTACATTACTGGTTTTGGTTTTCTTGAGATTAGGTTCAGCAGTTCTTAACATGCTGAGCATCTCAGGCAAAGGCTTGTCAATTTCATTCATGTTATAGTTCATGACAAATTGATTGTACCCTTCTGGCAACGATTCCAAGATAAGGTCCGTAGCCAATTCTTGGCCCAGTGGAAATCCTAGTCTTTCAAGGTTCTCGACATACCCAATCATCTTGAGTACGTGAGTTCCTACAGGAGTTCCTTCTTGCATCTTATATGCAAATAGGGCTTTAGACACCTCAAACCGCTCGTGCCTAGCTTGCCCTTGATATAGTTGCTTTAGATGCTCAATCATATCATGTGCATTCATGTTCTCATGTTGCTTCTGAAGTTCAGAGTTCATGGTGGCAAGCATAAGGCATGATACATCAAGTGCATCATCCTGATGCTTTTTGTAAGCATCCTTTTCGGCACGGGTAGCGGTAGCAGTAGCGGCCGGTGCTTCTGGAAGAGATTGCTATAGGACGTACAGTTTTCATTCTTGTTTGAGGTCTATCCTCAAGTTTCTGTACCAGTCTAGGAAATTAGCTCCGTTGAGCTTGTCCTTCTCAACGACGGATCGCAGAGAGAGAGTATTTGACGTGTTAGATGACATGGTGATCTACAACAGTAAAATTATACAGAAATAAGTATCATATCTAATTCATTTAATTAGGCCTTTAATTAAATGATGCTCCCACTGAATCGTAGAACTTTGGTTGGGGCTAATCAAGGATGTAGGCAAACTCAATTTACTAACACTGCTAGCTCAAAACCAAATAGCAATCATTATTCATGTGGGACAAGATCCATATTATACATCATCTTGAGTTAGCTTTGACTAATCGCCCAAGACTTGGCATAATTTGTTAGGTACATTTTACCAATTACATCTCATGCAACTCTTTGAAACAAAGGGTCAAGATCCACATTACACATCATCTTGAGTTAGCTTTGGCTAATCGCCCAAGACATGAAATAATTGTTCTCTTACCTAATTTTCCCAACTTTTGGCATATGCCTCCAAGTTTCTCAATCTAATTGAGGGGACTTAGTTAAGTCTCACCCAAAGTTTGATAGCGGGACATCACAATTATCCTCTCGCACTCTACCAAGATAAAATGCGTTGCTTTGCTTTGGCAAACCCAACAACAAATGATCGAGGTAGTTTATGAGTACAAAACATTGGTAGGCATATTGAGTTGACTTAATTAAGATAAACATCTAAGCATGCATCACATACACACACATTGCATATATCAACATATAAGCAAGAAAACGTGAGATAGTTATGGCCCGTATACTACGATCTTCTCAAGCCAATGAGAAGATCGATGGTCAACCTAGGGATAACATCTTCTCCAAGTGCATCCATTGGTCGTCATGTGTCATCGGCATCCTTCTTGTAACTTCATTCTTCAATGGGCACTCCACTCCTCATTTTGTACATTACAATTTAGGAAAACTCGAGTTACATTCGAGTCTAAATCTATTTTTACAACTAGAAAAAAGAGATAAGGCACGACACGCAGGCCATATTATGAATTACAACATGCACACACACACATATTCATCCAATCATATTGGGGTTAAGGTCATAACCATGGACCATGCCATCAATCACTTACAATAGATTTAGGATATCAATTTTTATTATGATTGTAAAAATGCTCATGAGCCGAAACCATAGGTTAAAAAATTTGTCGAGTACATTCGCATCATAACACACTTTCATATTTCGTATGATGATGCTATAGACTTTTAGATTGATCAACACAAACTTTTGTATCTCGACAAATGCTAATACATTATACAATCTATAATAAAATTATATCCTACTTCTATATCACATATAAAAGTTTTCTAAACTTTGTACGATCTTTCGCAAGTTGCTCTGATCGAATGTGTAGGGATCTATAGGTAAAAATATTTAAAATCATAGCGAAAATAAGATCTCTCGAGCGATCCATGCGAAAGAAAAACTCATACAAAGTGATCTATAATTCTTATCTTATAGGAATAACTTTGTCGCGTGCCCTTCGCTTATCCCGCTAGTCCTTTGGTTCGCCGGATCTCTTACACGTTCAAGTGTCCGTGCCTCTATGCGTATCCACATGAACACGATCTACGCCTTGGAGAGGAACCACCTTAGTTGTGCTAGCAACTTGGGATGGTTAACAAAGCACAAGAACCTCCACTAGAGAGTTATGGACAAGGAGGAAGAAAGAAGAGGAAGAGAGATGCACCATCTAGCCTTTGACAAGGGGGGGGGGTATTTATACTCATCTAATGAATATCAAGGGTCTATATCCCTTGAGCTCCTCTCATCATAATGCTAATAAAACCCAATGAATACCAAGCCGCTTGGTATTCCTTGAGACTCTTAATATTCTATTCATCTAATGAATAGAATGTCTCTTAGCCTTCCTCGTAAATAATATTTAGTAACCCCTTTAATGAATATTATCCATAATTTAAGTGGTTGAGTCTAATCTAGATGAGTCTAACTCGAACTAGACTCAATCCCATAATCTAATTGGATTCACTTGAGTCTAACTCAATTAATCCAATTCAAATCAAATCTTAGTCAAACCAAGATCAATTAATTTCCAAAGCATCGTGTCCTTAGTGTGTGACCCAATAGGTTCTCGTAATGTTGGCAATGTGTCTAAATCCCTTTAGACACATAAGCAATGAGTGACATCTAGCAATGCATCATTGCTACCCAATTAACAAGAAAAGTCGAGATCCAACTAATCCTCCGTGACTATGATAATGTATGACCTTGTCCTTCTATCATCGATATCTAGATTGACCAATGAGGCATAGACCATGTCATCCTCAGTCAATCTTGTGATTCTTGATCCCCGAGTAGACTCACTCAAACAAATGTGCTCAATATCTCATATTAACTCATTTGAGTATGACCATGCGTTTTAGTAGTCTTACTAGATCAAGGGGCCCACAAAAATCACTCCCGTCATATGGGAGGGATAGATCTCATCTACATCACTCACATCCCTCCGCATAATTCATTACATACCCAATGATCACCTTTATAGTCAACCCTGTTACGGGTAACGTTCGACGATACCAAAGTACATAACTCCTTATGTAGGGATCGTAGTGACTTCAGGTCTAAGGACTATTCATACCAATAGTCACATGAAAAAGTTTATGACACTCATATGATAATCTATGAAACTTTCTCATGGTGGGTCAATTCAGTACACATTCTCCAATGTATACCCATGTGTCAACATGATATCACATATCCATGACTTGTGAGCTCAAGTCATCAGTTGACCTACATGCTAATCTCCATGCATTAATATTGTCCTTGAATATTAATACTTGACTAGGAATGGTTTAGAGTAGTGTTCTCTACATCATCTCACTATCGATTCAACCAATCGATATGATGTAGATAAGAACCTACTACCCAAGGATATTATTATACTTAGTTATTTGGCACAAATACAAAGTAAGTATAATAACCAATCATGTCTTTATTAATTATAGAATATGATACAAAATGTCCCTAGTCAATCATCACATAATTGGCTCTAGGGCTCCTACTAACAATCCCAACAATCTCCCACTTATACTAAAAGACTATACTGTCCTCACAATGTCATACATCTGACTCCCATATCCTCCACATGCCTATCAAAAGCTCTCACTGTAAGGGCCTTAGTGAAAGGATCCACTGTAACACTTGAATTTTACAGAATTTTTCCAAAAAGAAAAAAAAAACCCTTTTTTAAAAGAGGTAGAAGTGAGGGAACGAACCTACGACCAAGGTTCGGGGATAATTTCAGGTTACCAGTCAAGTTAGTGATGATTTCAATAGAAAGTGGAATCGATATTAGATAAATAATAGTGAGCGTCTTTTACGAGTAATCCTTCAACTTCCACTTAATATATACAGGATGGAAGGGAGAGAAAACCAAGGGTTTTCTCCTCCTTCTTCTTCCCTGAGAAAACCAAGAGAGGAGAGGTTGGGGTTTCTCACCAAAGGGAACTAGAGTTCTCCCCTTGGGCCAAGGGTTGGATGATCGTGCAAGGAAGAAGACTCTACGCCGGGTAGAAAGTTTCAAAGCCCAAGGGTGTAAGTAGATCACTCACCTGCAATAGAAGTAGTTTTGTGTGATTCTAACCAAAATTCTAAGCTTTTTGATGACGTGATCCAAGTATAGCAAGACCACGGTCTTGATTTCCCCAAAACAAGTTTTGGAATTTCGACACGCAAGGTGTTCAATAAAAGTTCTAAGAAGGACCAAGGTCTTACTATGCCCTAGAACAGGACTAAGAAATGAGATAAGAAACAAGACCAAGGTCTTGTTGTGTCCTAAAATAAGTTTTGGGGCCATTACCTTTTTAAGTGCTAAGTTAGGCATTTAAATACAAGCATGAGTATAAGTTTAAGTATATTACTTTGAAAGACCGAGGTCTTTTTGGCATGTATCGGGCCGAGGCCCACAAGATCTAGGCGAGCCTAGTAGACGCTCTATTAGGGTTCGGTGGCTAGCTACCCCAAAACTTATTAGGGATGCGTGCATTGGTACTATGTCGGGCCCAAAGAAGAATATTTATTATTTTGAAGTATATGAAGTATAAGATAAATTTCAAGTTTTTCCATAACAAGTATTCATTTCAAGCAAAGTTTCTTTCTAATGCAAGAATATTCATGGGCATCTTTCATGTTAAAGAATGGTATTTCCGTTACAAGCATGTTTCAAAGCAAGCATAAGCATGTTCATATCGAATGCATATTTTGTGAGTTAGGTATCTACTTACTAAGTAAATTGCTTATAGTTGCATCCTTTTATTGCAGATAAAGGTAAAGAAAAGATATAGAGCAAGGAGGCTATAGGATGGATGGTTGGTGCTAGTGGTGGCGGGACAGTGGAATGAGATCCTTTGGGATAAGTTGTTAATGTTTCAAGCTCTAAACAATAGAATGTTTTGAGTTTCTTGAGTTTATGATTTATGGGTCTATTAGTAGTTTTATTTCCACAAAAGACTTTAAGTTGAGTTGTCATGATTTGATGTTGATACGCATGCTAAATGGAGTATGATTGAGTCCAATTATGATGGTTTATATGATTATGAGTCTTCTATTTATTGTGTAGTCGAAATGGGATGTATATGTACACTTGATCAGTGTTTCTAAGACCTGGAAATTGTAGTTCTAGGCGTATCAGTCGACTGATGCAGGTATCAGTCAACTGGTCGAGGGAACAGAAAGATCAGTCGACTGATATGGTATCAGTCGACTGGAGCCAACTTAAAACATAAAGTGTTGTAGCACTGCTGGTTAGTGCTTGAACCTTTCAACAAGACGTCTAGGGTTGAAACCCTGCCAAATCCAACAAGAATTAAATTTATTTATTTATTTTTTTTAATTCGATTGGTTTTGGCCCAGCAGTAAAGTCAACGTAACAGCCCTATAAGGTAAAGGTTAGTAAGAGAGGGTCGTTATAGGTTTGGTAACAGACCCAGGTTTCGCCCTTCCGCCACACTGACATTAAGCATCAATCCTGCCTCCTACCAAGTAAGAAAGTGCATATGTATTATTTTTATATACATGTCTTTATTTGACTGTTAGTCTTAACATATGCTATTATGTGCATGATCAGTATATGATGATATGAGTATGATGATATGACATGTGCTATATGAGTATGATTATATGAGTAGGATGATAGTGAGGTAATGAAATGTCCTTATCGATGAAATGTCCTTATTGAAGGAATGTTAATACGCTCTTTATGATATAGAGTAGGAGAATGCTAAGAGGGCGTCCTTCATGTTGTGATCTTAGTATAGCAAGACCAAGGTCTTGATTTGCCTAAACGCATGGTTTGGCGGATTTTGGCTCACAAGGTGTTCGATACCCCCACTTGTTCTTTTCCGGTCCAACTTACATCCAGCGTAGTCGGAATCTGTATAGCCAATTAAGTCAAATGATTCGGTACGGGGGTACCATAGACCGACTCCAATTGTGCCTTTGAGATATCTCAAAATTCACTTAATAGCGATTAAGTGAGATTCCTTGGCACAGACTTGATACCTAGCGCACATACCCACAGCGAAAAAGAATATCAGGTCGACTAGCTGTGAGATATAGCAAACTCCCTATCATGCTTCGATATTGAGTCAAATCAACGGGTTTACCACTCTCATCATTGTCTAATCTTGTGTTTGTGGCCATGGGAGTGTTTACCTCTTTTGAATCACTCATGTTGAATTTTCGAAGCATTTCTTGTGTATACTTTGATTGGTGGACATGGATCCCATCTCGGGTTTGTTTGATTTCAAGTCCAAGGAAGAAGGTCAACTCTCCCACTAGACTCATCTCAAATTCACTTTCCATGTGTCCAATGAACTCATTTAAATAGCCCTTATTATTTGAGCCACAAATTATGTCATCGACATATACTTGAGCTACAAAAATATTGTCACCATCTCTACGTAGAAATAGTGTAGGGTCTATTTGGCCTCTAATGAAGCCTTTCTCGATTAAGAATGTCAACAACCGCTCATACCAAGCTCGGGGTGCTCGTTTAAGGCCATAAAGTGCCTTTTTGAGCTTGAACACGTGGTTTGGAAATTCGGAACTCTCAAACCCGGAGGTTGTTCGACATAGACCTCTTCTCTTATTAGACCATTTAGAAAGGCCGATTTGACATCCATTTGGAATAACTTGAAGCCACGATGTGCTGCAAATGCAAGCATCAATCGGATGGATTCTAATCGTGCCACGGGAGCATATGTTTCATCATAATCAAGACCTTCAACTTGACTATAGCCCTTGGCTACTAAGCGTGCCTTGTTTCTAATGATTTCTCCCTTATGGTTCAATTTATTTTTGAAGACTCATTTGGTTCCAATAGTGGTGGTCTTCTTGGGTCTAGGGACTAAGTCCCAAACTTGACTCCTCTCGAATTGGCCTAATTCATCTTGCATTGCAATGATCTAATCGGGATCACTTAATGCTTCATCAATTTTTCTAGGCTCAATTTTGGAAATTAGAGCAACTTCATTAGCCTCATTACGGAAGAATGATCTAGTTCTAACCCCATGATGGATGTCTCCAACAATTTGGTCTTGGGGATGACTAGAGGCTAATCTAGTTTGCCTAGGCGTTGGTGGTGCTTCTTGAATGGGTTCACTAGACATAAGCTCAGCCTCAGGGTCTGGCTGATCTATGGATTGCCTAGGCTCACCGTCATCAGATTCATCACCATCAACAACATTTGGACTCTCATTCAAATTTAGTCTCCTAAGTTCGAATTGGACTTCATCTTCATTTTCTGATTGGTCATTTGATTTTGGAATTTCTTCAAAGACAACATCAGAGGACTCTTCAACCAGTCTAGACTTCTTGTTGTAGACTCGATAGGCTTTACTAACGAGGGAATACCCGACTAGTATCCCTTCATCAGCCTTTGCCGTGAACTTTCCAAGGTGGTCCTTGGTGTTTAGGATGAACACCTTACAATCAAACACCCTAAGGTGTTTAACCGTAGATGGTTTCCCAAACCAAAGCTCATGGGGAGTCTTTCCTAAAAACCTATGGATGAGGACCCGGTTTTGCACATAACAAGCAGTATTTACAGCTTCAGCCCATAAGTAACTCGGTAGTGAGTACTCATTAAGCATGCTTCGTGCAGCCTCTTGTAAAACACGGTTCTTCCTCTCTACAACACCATTTTGTTGTGGTGTTCTAGGAGTGGAGAACTCATGCTTATAACCTCTATCTTGACAAAATTCTAAAAATCATTGGTTTTGAAATTCATCTCCATGATCACTTCTAATTGTCTTAATGGTTGATGGTTTCTCATTTTCAACTCTTCTACAAAAATAAATAAAAACATCTAAGGTTTGGTCCTTATATTTTAAAAAGTATGTCCATGTATATCTAGTAAAATCATCGATGATAATAAAGCAATACCTACTTCCATTCAATGATATGATAGTACTACAATCAAATAGATCCATGTGAAGTAAATCTAAAGCGGTAGATGTACTTACAGTGCTTTTACTTTTATGAGCAGATTTTGTTTGCTTACCAATTTGACATGCATCACAAAGTTTATCCTTTTCATACTTGATGCTTGGTAAGCCACGAACTAATCCCTTGTTGGCCAATTTCCGGATGTTCTTCATGTTCACATGTGCTAGCCTTCGGTGCCAAAGGGTGGACTCTTCTTCTTTTGACATGAAACACTTAGCAGAAACATTAGTAGCACTTTTAAATGAAACTTGATAAATATTGTCTACTCTTGTTCCTACTAGTACCGTGTCCAAGGTGTCATGTTGTCTAACTAGACATTGACTTGGTTGAAAATCAATCGTGTAACCCGTGTCACACAATTGACTGACACTTAGGAGATTAAAAGTCATCCCCTTGACTAGAAGGACATTTGAAATTCTAAGACATTCGGATATTTGAATGTCTCCTATTCCTATGACCTTAAGACTACCATTGTTACCAACTAAAATATTACCTCTACTTTTCTTGTGAAGTGTGGTAGACAATGATCTATCCCCGGTATGTGTTTGGAGCATCCACTATAACGAACCAAGTTGATAGATGCTCCTCCTCAATCATAACCTACACAATTCGAAAATAGAAGTTTTAGGTACCCAAACTTTGGGACCTAAAGCATTAACTAAACAAGACTTAGGCACCCATGCATTGACAACTTTCTTTTGAACCCTAGGTGTCTTAGATTGTCTCATGTCAGTCCTAGATATAAGGGACACAAATGAAGGTTCATTGGGTCGGTAACCAATACCGGCCCTATTGTAGACTACCCTTTGGGCATTCAAGATCATGTCTAGGGTCTTAGACTAGTTGAGAACTTCTCAAGAATATTCTTGAGTTTCTCAACTTCACTCTTCAATGATTTGTTTTCTTCTACTAGCAAATCATCTACATCCTCAACCTTAGAGGATTTCAAATTTTTAACCTCAAGTTTCAATGACTTAATCTCATCTTCTAACAATTCAATATGCAAATCATCTATATTATCATCCCTAGATGCTTTCAATTGTTCAATTTCCAATTGCAATGTTTTAACCTTACTTTTTGACTTCTTTAACATATTGGTTAAACATGCAATAGCTCTATAACATTTCTCAAGTTCGGGAGAAGTTACCTCTTCATCATCCGAAGATGATGAAGCCGCGTTTGAGGAGTTGGAACATTCATCACTGCTTTCCTCTCCAAGAGCCATGAGTGCCACATGCCTTGTGCTCTTCTCCTCCTTCTCTTCATCGGATGAGCTTGAGGAGTATTCATCCCAAGTAGCCTTCAAGGCTTTCTTCTTCTTCTTGGATTTTTCTTCTTTCTTTTTGGATTTCTCCTCCTTCTTCTTTAGCTTTGGACATTCATTCTTGAAATGCCCTTTCCTACCACACTCATAGCAAGAAGCATTAGTCTTATCAAGTTTAGCTTCACTAAGATTACCTTTGCCCTTGAAGCGTCGACCCCTTCTCATCATCCTTTTCACAAAATTCGCCATCTCGGAGGATGAGGAGCCGCTGCCATCTTCCTCGGAATCGGACTCGGATTCGGAAGAGGATGAAAATGAAGAGACTTCCTTCTCCTTCTTCTTCTTATTTGATCGGTCCCCTGCAACTAAGGCAATCCCCTTCTCCTTGGGGCCTTTGTTAGCCATTTCATGCAATTTCATTTCACAAAACAAATCATCTAACTTAACAATGGATAAATCCTTGGATACTTTGTAGGCATCCACCATGGATGACCACAAAGCATTCCTTGGAAATGCTTTTAGCACATACCTCACAAGGTCGCGATTCTCTACCTTTTCATCAATCGAATGAAGCCCATTGAGGACTTCCTTGAACCGGCTATGGAGCTCACTTACCGTTTCATTCTTCTTCATGGAGAGATTTTGAAGTTGATTGAGGAACAAGTCCCTCTTGGCGATTCTTGAATCTCGGGTGCCCTCGTGGAGTTCGATGAGCTTGTTCCACAAGTCCTTTGCACTTGTGAAAGGACCAACATTGATGAGTTGGTCTTTGTTCATGCCGCATTGTAGAGTGACAACCGCCTTCGCATCGGCTTCACTCTTTCGAGTTTGTTTGGCCGTCCACTGCCACGATTCAAGTTCCTTGCCTTCATCATCCTTTGGAGGAGTGAAGCCCTCCTTCACCACGAACCAAGTGTTGATGTCCATCTTCAAATAATACTCCATCTTTGATCTCCAATATTGAAAATCAGCGCCATCAAAGAAAGGAGGTCGGGTGGTGCTAAAGCCTTCTCTCAACGCCATGGATGATAGCTCTCGATTGTTAATCCGCAAAAACAGAGCCCCAAGCTCTGATACCACTTGTTGGAACCCGGATGGCTAGAGAAGGGGGGGGGGGTGAATATAGCCAAACACTTGGATTTTTAAGCTTTTCAAACTTCTGCACTCAATTTGTTAGTAGCACAGCGAAAGTAGCAAACACAGAGTAAGCAGAAAAACAGAAAACGAAAGCAAACTAACACAACTAGCAAGATCGCTAACAATGAGGGTTTACAAGGTTCGGGGATAACTTGCCCCTACTCCTTGGCGTGCCCTTAAGGTGGGCGATCCCTTGATCGCCGGCAAATCAAGCCCCGGTGAACACCGGATAGAAAACAACCTCCTTCTCGATGGAGTAACCTCTCCACAGTGTTTCAATCAAGGATATAGTTTTAAGCACAATCAAACACAAGAAAGATCTTACTTAGCACTTAGCAAAGACAAGAACACAGCAAACTCCCTCTGAGCTCCACCCAGTGACGATCTCATGCAAGAACCTTATTCTCGTGTCTTCTCGCTGTTGGACTCGAAGCTTCTTGTTCCTTCCTTCAAGCGCTCAAGTAAGGAATGGTTGCTTCACAGATTGTAGTTGCTTGTACAAGATGATGACTCTTCATAACACACAAGCAAGATGTGGAGAATGTTAGTAATATGAGAGAAGTGTCCTAAGGCAATTGCCTTATGATTGTAAACATTTATTTTAATAAATGAAAATTCACTATTTGAGTATACATGCTATGAATTGTATTGCGGACATTCAGTAAATGAGTTTAAGATCCCAATCAAATACACAAACATATATACTCAAATAGTGAATTTTCATTTATTAAAATAAATGTTTACAATCATAAGGCGATTGCCTTAGGACACCCTCTTTGGCCGGCCACACCAAAGAGGGAAACCATTTGTTAGTAATATGAGAGAAGTGTCCTAAGGCAATCGCCTTATGATTGTAAACATTTATTTTAATAAATGAAAATTCACTATTTGAGTATACATGTTTGTGTATTTGATTGGGATCTTAAACTCATTTACTGAATGTCCGCAATACAATTCACAGCATGAGAGAATTTGTGATGAATTCACAACTAGTTATTATCTCTACATGTGCAATTGTGAAGTATTGAAAATTTTCCTAGTCGATGAATTGATAAACACGGACACTATCAATTCTGTTGAGACTAGCATGGGTTATTCTCTAATCAGCTGATTCTCACTGGCTGGTGACATTGGGATGTCCGGAGATAAACATGAATGCTAGTTAAGGGAACTAGTTCATTGGAGTGACTGGCTGTAAAACTTCACATGGTAGTCTATATATAGACATGTCAGTGAAGTTCTTACCGCAGCTTAAGTGCGATGTTCCTTTGACTTGCGGTGTTCAAGTCATCTTGGTCATGGAGACTTATACTTTAACATCTTAAGCAAGCATCTCCAAGGAGGTGTGGACGCAGGATGATTGGGTATAAGCCGAAGTGCCCGAAGATGTTTGAACAGCCTACAAAGGATTCACCACTCCTTGCGAGGAGATGTATACCCAGGCCTATCGTCGGATTGTTACTCAAACCCTCTGGCCAGAGTATGTCATGTTTAGAGTATGAGTCCCTTAAATACATGACAGTAATTAGAAATCCAAAGGACGAAAGAACGTTACTTGGGCTAGGTGTGACGTAGTCAGCCTAGTGGGGACTGACACACACAGACCATGTCCTGAACCAAGTGGGTATAAGATGGTGAAGGGAATGAGGCATGATTCATTAGAGTTGCTGAAGGGTTTCAGAATTATTTTTGAGGTCAACCGTTGATCTTTCGATTAATTGGGGATCATGATGTACTACTAGGTGACACTCATGATCGTTCTATAATTGGTTGATTATAGACGGCCAACATAAATCGAAAGCCTATTTAGTCACATGCACAACGGGTAATCCGAGGGATTTAAACCAGTTGAAAATTGGATTTTCCGATCAAGAGAAATAAGTCGAATCTGAATTTGTCAGAGGCGCATCGGAAGCTTAAATTGGCTAAGTCTTTTGAAGGCTTATTAGGTGAATTAAATGAGTTTAATTCGCGAGGAGGCGGCTCGGTTTGGCCGGCCAAAGAGGGTCCCCACCCTCTTTGGTTTGGCCGGCCACCACATGGAGAGAAAACCAATTTATTTGGTTTAAATTATAAAATAAATCAAGCGCGATTTGTTTTATAAAATTATGGATAAATAAATTTATATAAAGAAATTTATTTTCATGGAGATTAAAATAAACTTTAAATGGTTTATTTTATTTTATAAAATTAATTGTGAATTGATTTTTCCATGATAAGAAAAATTTATATAATAAATTTCTTATAAATTTTATTCCATAATAAAAGGTGAGATGAGTTTGTTTTATTATAAATTTAGTTATAATAAAACTTGGCATAACGGAATAATTCATAAGAAAATTTATAGGATAAATTTCTTATGAAAATTTATTCCGTTAAGAGGAGACTTAGCAATGGAGATGCTACTATATAAAGGAACCAAGGCAAGCCTTGAATTCCAATTAATCAAGAGATTAAGAAGCTCTCTCTCTCTCTCATTCTCTCCCTCTCTCTCTCTAGGGTCGGCGCCCCTTCTCTCTCTAGGGTCGGCGCCCCTTTCTCCCTCTAGGGCCGACGCCACCTCCCTTACCGTGAGCCACCACCAAGACGAAGCGGGTCGCGACTCCTTCCTCCCTTCACGGAATCTTGATTCCGTTACTTGGTTGTTAGTTTGTATCTCTCTCTCTTGATATTTTAGTTGTGCCTTTAGAGAATCTAGTAGTTCTCGTTGGCACAAAACTCGTGGCTTTGCGAAGTCATCCCGAAGAGAACTCGGCGTGGACGCGAATAGAGGCGGAGCTTCCAAGGGACGCTACGGTTGGATCTCGTCCCTTACTACGAGTTACGCGAGGTATTGAGTAAATTAGTTTACTCTCTGCAAAATTTTAATTTATGATCATGTCCACACATCATAAGGTCGCATGCTAGATACGTGGTTAAAAATAATTTGAGAAATTATTTATGCTAATTCTTCCGCTGCACGTAAATATTTTAAAATTTATGAACTCGTATCCTTGTCAACATGCACCCGGTCCCAACAGTGGTATCAGAGCCGGTTAGTGTTCGACATAATCATATAATTGTTTTGCGGAAAACTTTGTCATAATCTCAATTTTGGAAAAAAATTCAATTATGAAAATTTTCCAATTATTATAAATTTTAGATTTAGGAATTTCAAAGTTTGGAAATCCTCATGAAATTTCGCAAACGTTTGAAATATCCTAGTTTCTGAAATTTTATGATAATTGAGAAAACTTCCCATCTTTGGAAACTTTCCAATTTTGGAAATTTCCTATTTTGGAAATTTTCTAATTTTGGAAATATGTAAGTTTTCTTTGTACCAGAAACTTACAATTATTCTGAAAACCTATTATGAAATCTCGCAATTTTGAGCACTTTCTTTCAAGAAAGTCTAGACAAATTTATGGATAATTAATTGACAATTAAATTCAAATTTTTTTAAATTATCAACAAAATTCTTTATTTTGGATTGAGCCTCGGGGAGTCATCCAATCTAAAGTTAGTTGTTGTAATTTAATTTCCCAATTTTGAATGAAATTGTCATGTTTAATTTGGTTGCGCTTCAGAAGCGGACCAAATTGAATTTACGACAAATTTCTTTTCTTTGGGTATCTGAGCCTCGGGGAGCCACCCTTAGAAAACAATTTGTTGTAATTAATTAAATCCATGAATAAAATATGATTTAAGAGGTGATGCTCTTACATATTGTTGTCTCCAAAATTAATTAGGAAAATGGTTTCCTATAGACTTTTCTTAAAAGAGATTTTCATGAAAATAATATGTGGTTGAATTAAGGGAATTGCCTCTTAATTTAATAAGATTTGATTTAGAGAAATCAAAGTCTTAAACATATTATTTCCGAAATTGATTATGACAATTTAGGAAATTCTTTCCCAAAACAATTCTTTGAATAAAGTATGAAATTAGAATTAGGAAATCCGGTTCCTAATTCAATTAATGAGACTTGATAAATTAAGTCACATACATACTTTATTAAAGAAATTGTTAGTCATGACATAATTATATGTCATGAATGTGCTTAGAAAAGAAAGGATGAGACCCAAAACCCCTTACAAAATATTAAGGCTAACACCTTCCATTAATATGGTTAGAACCGGAGTTTTGTTTCTCGTTTGGGTTGATGGACACATCCATGCCCGGCTTGAACCTCAACATGTTCAAACCATGGAATTAGTTTATGAATAATATAGTTGGTGTCAGAGGTCAATCCTTAGTTTTGGTTGTTGGACACATCCAAGCCTGACTAAACGGTTGAATGAGCTCCAACCATATTAAAACTATTTCTTGATTAATGGGTCAGCCTTAAGCTTGGAGCATCGATTTGTTGTGCCACAGCCAAGGTCGATGTAAAGAGAGGTGTAGTTGGGTGCTATGTATAATGTTGCATACTTGTTAATGAGTTAACAATCCAATGATTTATGCAAACATTCAATTAGTTGATAGCATAAAGTGATAGTTACATATATGTGATATGTAATCGGTATAATTACCTACCTTCATAGCTAAGAATAACTTGATGGCCACAGCCATGGTGGTTCTTATCTATGGTTGGATATCAACCCATTTGGAGATGTTCCTACGATCTCTCGAATTGATAAAAAGGGTTATTCAATTTGAAAAATAAATAGGATTTTATTAATGTATGTTGATACATTCTTTATCATTCTTCTCACATAAGCTCAATTTGTATTTCTAGGTTAATCACTCGATCATGTCTTCTCTGAATTTGCGTTCCATTTTGGACACCAATAAACTGACAGGGCCGAACTTCATGGACTGGCTTCGAAACCTTAGGATAGTCCTCAAGGCAGAGAAGCTTGCTTATGTCATTGAAGATCAACTTACCAACCGTCCTCCTGAGGGTGCAACTCCAGACTAGTTAGTGGCCTATCAGAAACATATGACCGATTCTGAACTTGCGAGTTGCATCATGCTAGCCTCTATGATACCTGAGCTGCAAAAGCAGCATGAGCATATGGATGCTTATACCATCATCTTGCATCTTCATGAGTTATTTGAAGAGCAGGCAAGATCCGAAAGGTTCGAAGTCTCCAGACTCCTCTTCACCTCTAGGATGCAGGAAGACACTTCTGCCTCACAGTTTGTGTTAAAGATGTTGGGGTACATTGGGCGACTGAGCACACTCGGTTTTGCAATGGATCATGAACTATGTATTGACTTAATTCTGCATTGTTTGCCCAAAGTTATTCACAATTTGTGATGAACTATCGGATGAACAAGTTGGAGACTACCATTCCTGAGTTGCTCAACCTGCTGAAGACTGTAGAGCCTTCTGTAAAGCAGGATCAAAAGATGGTACTGTTAGTTGGTTCCTCGAAGAAAGGTTCTAAGAGGAAGGCCAAAGAACAGAATAAAGGAAAGAAGAAAAAGGCCAAAAAGACTAAAAAGACACCAAAAGGCACTTGTCATCACTGTGGCAAGGAGGGTCACTGGCGAAGAAACTGCAAGGTTTATCTTGAGTCCTTGAAGAAGAAGGCATCCGATGCCCCATCCTCTTCAGGTATCTTCGTTATTGAATGTCACTCTATTTCCTCACATACCTGGGTACTTGATACTGGGTGTAGCTCACATATATGTAATGACATACAGGGGCTAAGGAATAGAAGAAGACTCGTCAAAGGAGAAGCGAATTTGTGAGTTGGAAATGGAGCAAAGATTGCTGCTGTTGCCATCGGAACATATTTGCTAAAGCTCCCTACTGGACGTGTCTTAGAATTGGATAATTGTTATTTGGTTCCTTCATTAATAAAGAACATTGTATCTATTTCATGTTTGAATGAAAAGGGTTATCATTTAACATTTAGTAACAATTGTTGTTACATAACTTTAAATGACGTTCTTTATGGTAATGGAACTTTGTGCAATTTTATCTACACGTTAGATTTATCCGGTGACGTTTTCAATATCGAAGTTAGCAACAAACGTGCTCGAATAGATAATCGAATAGACTCCTACACGTGGCATTGTCGTCTTGGCCATGTAAGTAAGAAACGCATGACCGAATTACACCGATGTGGAATTCTGGAATCATTTGAACCCGGTTCATTTGATACATCCGAATCATGCTTAAAAGGCAAGATGGCCAAATTACCCTTTTCCGAAAAAGGTAATCCAGTGGGAGACTTGCTTGGTCTAATACATACTGATGTATGTGGACCAATGTCAACTCTAGCACAAGGAGGCTATAGCTACTTCATCACCTTTATCGATGATCACTCACGATTCGGGTATGTGTTCTTGATGAAACACAAATCTGAAGCTTTTGAGAAATTCAAGGAGTTCAGAAATGAAGTAGAGAAACAACTTGGCAAAAGTATTAAGATACTTCAATCCGATCGGGGTGGTGAATACTTAAGTCAAGAGTTTAAAGATTATCTTAGGGACAATGGGATATTGTCCCAATGGACTCCGTCGTATACACTACAGCATAATGGTGTATCTGAGAGGCGCAACCGAACCTTGATGGACATGGTTAGGTCGATGATGAATCATGCAACTCTTCCAAAATCCTTTTGGGGCTATGCACTTAAGACAGCTGTTTACTTGCTAAACAGAGTCCCAACCAAGGTAGTCTCTACTACTCCATATGAGACATGGAATAGTAAGAAACCTCACTTAACTCACCTTAAGATATGGGGTTGTCCTGCTTATGTGAAGCGGACTGTATCAGACAAATTGGATGCTAAGTCTGATAAATGTCTATTTATTGGATACCCTAAGGAAACAAAGGGTTACCAATTCTATCATCCCTTGGAACAAAAGGTGTTTGTTTCAAGGCATGCTGTATTTCAGGAAAGAGAATTTCTTTTACAAGAAAACAGTGGGAGTGGCATTGAACTTGATGAAGTTCAAGAAACTCCAATAGACATTACGGAGACACCTAGTCTAGACCCAGAACCAATAACTCATAATGATGAGCTATCAGTTGAACCTAAAATAACACCACCTCTTCGTAGATCTGATAGGACACGCAATATTCCAGAGAGACACGGATTTCTCATAAGTGAATCGAACGACGTGTTACTCATAAGCGATGATGAACCTATCAGTTATGAAGATGTTCTGAAAAGTTCAGAAAGGGACAAATGGCTTGAAGCCATGAAGTCGGAAATGGATTCCATGTACGAAAATCAAGTATGGGACTTGGTTAACCCACCTGAAGGGATTAAACCCATAGGGTGCAAGTGGGTTTTCAAGAAGAAAACCGACATGGAAGGTAATGTAGTTACCTTTAAGGCTAGATTAGTGGCAAAAGGATATCGTCAGAAACAAAGAATTGATTATGACGAAACCTATTCGCCAGTAGCTATGCTTAAATCCATTCGGATGCTCCTAGCCATAGCAGCACATTATGATTATGAGATATGGCAAATGGATGTGAAAATAACTTTCCTTAATGGAAACCTGCTTGAGGATGTATACATGATACAACCTGAAGGTTTCACATCGGTTGAAAAAACCGAAGTATGCAAGCTTCGACGATCCATATATGGACTGAAGCAAGCATCCAGGAGCTGGAACATCCGTTTTGATGAGACAATCAAAGAGTTTGATTTCTCACAAAATCCTGACGAACCTTGTGTGTACAAGAAGGTTAGTGGGAATGCAGTCGTATTCCTAGTATTATATGTCGATGACATATTACTTATAGGAAACGATATATCAGTCTTACAGACAGTTAAAATTTGGTTGTCCAAAACTTTCTCCATGAAAGACCTGGGAGAAGCAACCTATATCCTTGGGATTAGAATCTATAGAGATAGATCAAAACGGTTGCTTGGTCTTTCACAGTCTACATATATAGACCGAGTGCTATAAAGGTTTAGCATGTCAGAATCCAAGAATGGTTACCTTCCCATCAGGCATGGGATCAACCTTTCAAAGTCTATGTGTCCGCGCACAGAAGACGAGAGGATTTGCATGAATAAGATTCCTTATGCATCCGCGATAGGATCTATCATGTATGCTATGTTATGTACAAGGCCCGATGTATCGTATGCTCTGAGCGTCACAAGCAGATACCAGTCGGATCCAGGAATGGATCATTGGGCGGCTGTCAAGACAATGCTTAAGTACTTAAGAAGAACTAAGGATGTGTTCCTAATATATGGAGAAGGAGATATGGTAATACGTGGGTATACAGATGCCAGTTTCCAGACAGATAAGGATGACTCCAAATCTCAGTCTGGATACGTATTTACTTTGAATGGAGGCGCAATAAGTTGGAAGAGTTCCAAACAAGACACCGTAGCGGATTCTACCACGGAAGCGAAATATATCGCAGCTTCGGAAGCAGCAAAGGAAGCAGTCTGGATCAAGAAGTTTCTCTCCGAACTTGGTGTGGTTCCAACCATTGATGAAGCAGTGCCGGTTTACTGTGACAACAATGGAGCTATTGCACAAGCAAAGGAACCAGGTCTCATCAGCGATCCAAACATGTGCTTCGCCGCTATCATCTGATCAGAGAGATTATAAGTAGGAATGATATACAAATTGAGAAAATTCCCACTGAAAGGAATTTAGCAGATCTTTTAACTAAGGCCTTGCCTCAAAGCAAGTTTGAGGGTCATGTTAGAGCCTGTGGTATTGGATACCGTAGCGATTGGCATTAGGCCAAGTGGGAGTTTGTTAGTAATATGAGAGAAGTGTCCTAAGGCAATCGCCTTATGATTGTAAACATTTATTTTAATAAATGAAAATTCACTATTTGAGTATACATGTTTGTGTATTTGATTGGGATCTTAAACTCATTTACTGAATGTCCGCAATACAATTCACAGCATGAGAGAATTTGTGATGAATTCACAACAAGTGATTATCTCTACATGTGCAATTGTGAAGTATTGAAATTGTCCCTAGTCGATGAATTGATAAACACGGACACTATCAATTCTGTTGAGACTAGCATGGGTTATTCTCTAATCAGCTGATTCTCACTGGCTGGTGACATTGGGATGTCCGGAGATAAACATGAATGCTAGTTAAGGGAACTAGTTCATTGGAGTGACTGGCTATAAAACTTCACATGGTAGTCTATATATAGACATGTCAGTGAAGTTCTTACCGCACCTTAAGTGCGATGTTCCTTTGACTTGCGGTGTTCAAGTCATCTTGGTCATGGAGACTTATACTTTAACATCTTAAGCAAGCATCTCCAAGGAGGTGTGGACGCAGGATGATTGGGTATAAGCCGAAGTGCCCGAAGATGTTTGAACAGCCTACAAAGGATTCACCACTCCTTGCGAGGAGATGTATACCCAGGCCTATCGTCGGATTGTTACTCAAAGCCTCTGGCCAGAGCATGTCATGTTTAGAGTATGAGTCTCTTAAATACATGAGAGTAATTAGAAATCCAAAGGATGAGAGAAAATTACTTGGGCTAGGTGTGACGTAGTCAGCCTAGTGGAGACTGACACACACAGACCATGTCCTGAACCAAGTGGGTATAAGATGGTGAAGGGAATGAGGCATGATTCATTAGAGCTGCTGAAGGGTTTCAGAATTTTTTCTGAAGTCAACCGTTGATCTTTCGATTAATTGGGGATCATGATGTACTACTAGGTGTCACTCATGATCGTTCTATAATTGGTTGATTATAGACGGCCAACATAAATCGAAAGCCTATTTAGTCACACGCACAACGGGTAATCCGAGGGATTTAAAACGAGTTGAAAATTAGATTTTCCGATCAAGAGAAATAAGTCGAATCTGAATTTGTCAGAGGTGCATCGGAAGCTTAAATTGGCTAAGTCTTTTGAAGGCTTATTGGGCGAATTAAATGAGTTTAATTTGCGAGGAGGCGGCTTGGTTTGGCCGGCCAAAGAGGGTCCCCAGCCTCTTTGGTTTGGCCGGCCACCACATGGAGAGAAAACCAATTTATTTGGTTTAAATTATAAAATAAATCAAGCGCGATTTGTTTTATAAAATTATGGATAAATAAATTTATATAAAGAAATTTATATAAATAAATTTATTTTCATGGAGATTAAAATAAACTTTAAATGGTTTATTTTATTTTATAAAATCAATTGTGAATTGATTTTTCCATGATAAGAAAAATTTATATAATAAATTTCTTATAAATTTTATTCCATAATAAAAGGTGAGATGAGTTTGTTTTATTATAAATTTAGTTATAATAAAACTTGGCATAACGGAATAATTCATAAGAAAATTTATAGTATAAATTTCTTATGAAAATTTATTCCGTTAAGAGGAGACTTAGCAATGGAGAGGCTACTATATAAAGGAACCAAGGCAAGCCTTGAATTCCAATTAATCAAGAGATTAAGAAGCTCTCTCTCTCTCTCATTCTCTCCCTCTCACTCTCTAGGGCCGGCGCCCCTTCTCTCTCTAGGGCTGGCACCCCATTCTCCCTCTAGGGCCGGCGCCACCTCCCTTACCGTGAGCCACCACCAAGACGAAGCGGGTCGCGACTCCTTCCTCCCTTCACGGAATCTTGATTCCGTTACTTGGTGGTTAGTTTCTATCTCTCTCTCTTGATATTTTAGTTGTGCCTTTAGAGAATCTAGTAGTTCTCGTCGGCACAAAACTCGTGACTTTGCGAAGTTATCCCGAAGAGAACTCGGCGTGGACGCGAATAGAGGCGGAGCTTCCAAGGGACGCTACGGTTGGATCTCGTCCCTTACTACGAGTTACGCGAGGTATTGAGTAAATTAGTTTACTTTCTGTAAAATTTTAATTTATGATCATGTCCACACATCATAAGGTCGCATGCTAGATACGTGGTTAAAAATAATTTGAGAAATTATTTATGCTAATTCTTCCGCTGCACGTAAATATTTTAAAATTTACGAACCCGTATCCTTGTCAACATGCACCCGGTCCCAATAGAGAACCCAAAGGCACAACAAGAACTCAAGCCAAAAATTGTATTTGCGAACTCTGCTTCAACGAAGTGTTCTTGCGCCCTTTTGTTTCTCCACTCAGCACCAGGTGACATCATCTCCTGCAGCCTCCAGCTACTTACCTGCCAACGCCAGCTACCACTGAGCTCTCCCTGGACTCCCTGAGCTTCCCTCAGCCAATCTCCAGTCAGCAGCTCCAGTCTGCAGCTCCAGCCGTTGCAACCTGAGATGGAAAACGGACAAACCTGCTCCAAGGAAAGGCCTCCATTGACTCTCCTTGAATGTTTGAATCCTTCCCTGTCACCTGCAGCTTAATCAGAGTGTTAGGATAGCATATCAAGCAGCAAATCATGTATCAGATGTTAAGCGCAGAGAATCAGATACGGTCAGACGCGATCAGAGCGTCTGATAGTGCAATTTGAATTAAAGTGATCGGTCACCGGACTGATCCAAGGCTTGTGGGTCGGTCACCAGACCGATCCACCGCTTAGCTGGGACTCCCAGCTCTCGCGGCAACACAAGCCTGATCAGTCACCAGATCGAACAGAGTGAAGCCTGATCGGTCACCAGACCGATCAGGTAGCTCCCTGTCCGATCAGGCTCAAGCCTGATCGGTCCACGTCTGAGTGAACAGTAACTGCGGAAATTAAATCCTAAGTCGTGGATCGGTCACCAGACCGTTCAGGAGCTGATCAGCGGGGGAACTCAACTCACTGAGTGCTTCCTGATCGGCCACCAGACCGATCAGAAACAAGGCAGTGAGGAAGCTGCCTGCTCCCTGATCGATCACCGGACCGATCAGGAGCCAAGCAACGAGGCAACGACCTGCTCCCTGATCGGTCACCGGACTGATCAGGAGCCACACAGTAGGTTCCCAACCTCACTGTGTGCTCCCTGATCGGTCACCAGACCGATCAGTCATCGCTGGATCGGTCACCAGACCGATCCACGAAGGAACAGCGTGCCAATATCTCTGATCGGTCACCAGACCAATCCAGGGACTCAAACCTAGCCCTCCAAGCTAGGGTTTCATCCACCTTAGCCCTCCAAGCTAAGGATTTTTCACCTAACTCTCCAAGTTGGGAATTTTCACCTAACCCTCCAAGTTAGGACTTTTCACCTAGCCCTCCAAGCTAGGACTTTTTTGTTGGGACCGGGTGCATGTCGACAAGGATACGAGTTCGTAAAATTTCAAATTTTTACGTGCAGCAGAAGAATTAGGATAAAATAATTTCCTAAATTATTTTAACTACGTATCTAGCATGCAACCTTATGATGTGTTGACTTAATCATAAAATAAAATTTTGCGGAAAAGTAAACTAATTTACTTTGTACCTCGCGTAACTCGAAGAAAAGGGACGAGATCCAACCGTAGCGTCCCTTGGAAGCTCCGCCTCTATTCGCGTCCACGCCGAGTTCTCTTTGGGATGACTCCGCAAAGTCACGAGTTTTATGCCGACGAGAACTACTACATTCTCTATAGGCACAACAAAGAAGATCAAGAGAGGAAAGGGAAACTAACCACCAAGAAACGGAAACGAATTCCGAGAGGGAAGGAGATGTGATCCGCTTCTTCTTCTTCTTGGTTGGTTTCTCCTTCTTCTTGCTAGCTCACGGCAACTACCTTCTATGGGAGGAGTTGCGCCGGCCCTAGCCCTCAAGAGGGTGCGCCGGCCCTAGATGCTTCAAGGTGGGCGCCGGCCCTAGGTGGGGAGAAGGAAAGGAGAAGAGAATAAAAGAGAGAGAGAGAGGGAGCTCTATATCAATCCACAATTCAATTGGAATTAAGGGCTTGCCTTTGGTTCCTTTATATAGTAGCATCTCCCTCGCTAAGTCTCCTCTTTAACGGAATTAACGGAATTAGTTATCATAAGAATTTTATCTCATAAAATTTCTTATGACTTATTCCGTTAAGCCTAGTCTTATTATAACTAATTTATAATAAAACAAATTCTTCTTCTCTTTAAATTATGGAATAAATTTTATAAGAAATTTATAAACTTTCTTATTATGGAAAAATCAATTCATAATTGATTTTATAAAATTAAAATAAACCAATTCATGGATTATTTTAACTTCCATAAAAGAATAAATTTCTATAAATTTATTTATATAAATTTCTTCATACAAATTTATTTATCCATAATTTATAAAATAAAACGCGCTAGATTTATTTTATTAATTAAACCAAAATTAATTGGATTCTCCTTTTAATGTGGCCGGCCAAACTAAGGGGGTTTGGCACCCTCCTTGGCCGGCCAATCAAGCCCCACCAATCGCGAATTAAACTCATTTAATTCGCCCAATAATCCTTCAAAAGACTTAGCCAATTTTAGCTTCCATTGCCTCTCTGATTAACCCAGATTCGACTTATTTCTCTTGATCGGAAAATCTAATTTTCAACTCGTTTTAAATCCCTCGGATTACTCGTAGTGCGTGTGCAAAAATAGGCTTTCGATTTATGTTGGCCGTCCATAATCAACAAATTATAGAACAATCATGAGTGGCACCTAGTAGTACATCATGATCCCCAATTAATCGAAAGATCAACGGTTTGACCTCAGAAGAAATTATTCTGAAACCCTTCAACAGCTCTAATGAATCGTGCCCCATTCCCTTCACCATCTTATACCCACTTGGTTCAGGACACGGTCTATTTGTGTCAGTCCCCACTAGGCTGACTACGTCACACCTAGCCCAAGTAATGTCTTTCTCGTCCTTTGGATTTCTAATTACTCTCATGTATTTAAGAGACTCGCACTCTTAACATGATATACTCTGGCCAGAGGTTTTTGAGTAACAATCCGATGATAGGCCTGGGTATACATCTCCTCGCAAGGAGTGGTGAATCCTTTGTAGGATGTTCAAACATCTTCGGGCACTTTGGCTTATACCCAATCATCCTGGGTCCACACCTCCTTGGAGATGCTTACTTAAGATGTTAAAGTATAAGTCTCCATGACCAAGATGACTTGAACACCGCAAGTCAAAGGAACATCGCACTTAAGCTGCAGTAAGAACTTCATTGACATATCTATATAGATAACCATATGAAGTTTTACAGCTAGTCACTCCAATGAACTAGTTCCCTTAACTAGCATCCATGTTTATCTCCGGACATCCCAATGTCACCAGCCAGTGAGAATCAGCTGATTAGAGAATATCCCATGCTAGTCTCAACAGAATTGATAGTGTCCGTTTTTATCAATTCATCGACTAGGGATATTTTCAATACTTCACATTTGCACATTTAGAGATAATCACAAGTTGTGATCCCATCACAAATTCTCTTATGCTGTGAGTTGTATTGCGGACATTCAGTAGATGAGTTTAAGATCCCAATCAAAAACATAAACATGTATACTCAAATAGTGAATTATCATTTATTAAAAATAAATGTTTACAATCATAAGGCGATTGTCTTAGGACACTTCTCTCATATCACTAACAATCTCCCACTTGGCCTAATGCCAATCGCTACGGTATCCAATACCACAAGCTCTAACATGACCCTCAAACTTGCTTTGAGGCAAGGCCTTAGTTAAAGGATCCGCTATGTTCCTTTCAGTGGGAACTCTCTCAATTTGTATGTCATTCCTACTTATAATCTCTCTGATCAGATGATAGCGTCGAAGCACGTGTTTGGATCGCTGATAAGACCTTGGTTCCTTCGCTTGTGCAATAGCTCCATTGTTGTCGCAGTAAACCGGATCTGCTTCATCAATGGTTGGAACCATGCCAAGTTCTGAGACAAACTTCTTGATCCAAACTGCTTCCTTTGCTGCTTCCGAAGCTGCGATATATTCCGCTTCCGTGGTAGAATCCGCTACGGTGTATTGTTTGGAACTTTTCCAACTTACTGCGCCTCCATTCAAAGTAAATACGTATCCAGACTGCGATTTGGAGTCATCCTTATCTGTCTGGAAACTGGCATCTGTATACCCATGTATTACCATATCTCCTTCTCCATATATTAGGAACACATCCTTAGTTCTTCTTAAGCACTTAAGGATTGTCTTTACAGCCGCCCAATGATCCATTCCCGGATCCGACTGGTATCTGCTTGTGACGCTCAAAGCATACGATACACCGGGCCTTGTACATAACATAGCATACATGATAGATCCTATTGCGGATGCATAGGGAATCTTATTCATGCAAATCCTCTCGTCTTCTGTGCGCAGACACATAGACTTTGAAAGGTTGATCCCATGCCTGATGGGAAGGTAACCTTTCTTGGATTCCGACATGCTAAACCTTTTAAGCACTCGGTCTATATACGTAGATTGTGAAAGACCAAGCAACCGTTTTGATCTATCTCTATAGATTCTAATCCCAAGGATATAGGTTGCTTCTCCCAGGTCTTTCATGGAGAAAGTTTTGGACAACCAAATTTTAACTGTCTGTAAAACTGATATATCGTTTCCTATAAGTAAGATGTCATCGACATATAATACTAGGAATACGACTGCACTCCCACTAACCTTCTTGTACACACAAGGTTCGTCAGGATTTTGTGAGAAATCAAACTCTTTGATTGTCTCATCAAAACGGATGTTCCAGCTCCTTGAATCTTGCTTCAGTCCATATATGGATCGTCGAAGCTTGCATACTTTGGTTTTATCAACCGATGTGAAACCTTCAAGGTTGTATCATGTATACATCCTCAAGCAGGTTTCCATTAAGGAAAGCTGTTTTCACATCCATTTGCCATATCTCATAATCATAATGAGCTGCTATGGCTAGGAGCATCCGAATGGATTTAAGCATAGCTACTGGCGAGTATGTTTCGTCAAAATCAATTCCTTGTTTTTGACGATATCCTTTAGCCACTAATCTAGCCTTAAAGGTAACTACATTACCTTCCATGTCGGTTTTCTTCTTGAAAACCCACTTGCACCTTATGGGCTTAATCCCTTCAGGTGGGTTAACCAAGTCCCATACTTGGTTTTCATACATGGAATCCATTTCCGACTTCATGGCTTCAAGCCATTTGTCCCTTTCTGAACTTTTCAGAACATCTTCATAACTGATAGGTTCCTCATCGCTTATGAGTAACACGTCGTTCGATTCACTTATGAGAAATCCGTATCTCTCTGGAATATTGCGTGTCCTATCAGACCTACGAAGAGGTGGTGTTGTTTTAGGTTCAACTGATAGCTCATCACTATGAATTATCGGTTGTGGGCCTAGACTAGGTGTCTCTGTAATGTCTATTGGAGTTTCTTGAACTTCATCAAGTTCAATGTCACTCCCACTGTTTTCTTGTAAAAGAAATTCTTTTTCTAGAAATACAGCATGCCTTGAAACAAACACCTTTTGTTCCAAGGGATGATAGAATTGGTAACCCTTCGTTTCCTTAGGGTATCCAATAAATAGACATTTATCAGACTTAGCATCCAATTTGTCTGATACAGTCCTCTTCACATAAGCAGGACAACCCCATATCTTAAGGTGAGTTAAGTGAGGTTTCTTAATATTCCATGTCTCATATGGAGTAGTAGAGACTACCTTGGTCGGGACTCTGTTCAGCAAGTAAACAGCTGTCTTAAGTGCATAGCCCCAAAAGGATTTTGGAAGAGTTGCATGGTTCATCATGGATCTAACCATGTCCATCAAGGTTCGGTTACGCCTCTCAGATACACCATTATGCTGTGGTGTATACGGCGGAGTCCATTGGGACAATATCCCATTGTCCCTAAGATAATCTTGAAACTCTTGACTTAAGTATTCACCACCCCGATCGGATCGAAGTATTTTAATACTTTTGTCAAGTTGTTTCTTTACTTCATTTCTGAACTCTTTGAATTTCTCAAAAGCTTCAGATTTGTGTTTCATCAAGAACACATACCCGAATCGTGAGTGATCATTGATAAAGGTGATGAAGTAGCTATAGCCTCCTTGTGCTAGAGTTGAGATTAGTCCACATACATCGGTATGTATTAGACCAAGCAATTCTCTCACTAGATTACCTTTTCCGGAAAAGGGTAATTTGGTCATCTTGCCTTTTAAGCATGATTCACATGTATCAAATGAACCGGGTTCAAATGATTCCAAAATTCTACATCGGTGTAATTCGGTCATGCGTTTCTTACTTATATGGCCAAGACGACAATGCCACGTGTAGGAGTCTATTCGATTATCTATTCGAGCACGTTTGTTGCTAACTTCGATATTGAAAACGTCACTGGATAAATCTAATGTGTAGATGCCATTGCACAAAGTTCCATTCCCATAGAGAAACGCCATTTAAAGTTATGTAACAACAATTGTTACTAAAAGTTAAATGATTACCTTTTTCATTCAAACATGAAATAGATAAAATGTTCTTTATTAACGAAGGAACGAAATAACAATTATCCAATCTAAGACACGTCCAGTTGGGAGCTTTAGCAAATTTGTTCCGATGGCAACAGCAGCAATCCTTGCTCCATTTCCAACCCGCAAATTCGCTTCTCCCTTGACGAGTCTTCTTCTATTCCTTAGCCCCTGTATGTCATTACATATATGTGAGCTACACCCAGTATCAAGTACCCAGGTATCTGAGGAAATAGAGTGACATTCAATAACGAAGATACCTGAAGAGGATGGAGCATCGGATGCCTTCTTCTTCAAGGACTCAAGATAAACCTTGCAGTTTCTTCGCCAGTGACCCTCCTTGCCACAATGATGGCAAGTCCCTTTTGGTTTCTTTTCAGTCTTCTTGGCCTTTTTCTTCTTCCCTTTGTTCTGTTCCTTGGCCTTCCTCTTAGAACCTTTCTTCGAGGAACCAACTAACAGTACCGCCTTTTGATCCGGCTTTACAGAAGGCTCTACAGTCTTCAGCAGGTTGAGCAACTCAGGAATGGTGGTCTCTAGTTTGTTCATCCGATAGTTCATCACAAATTGTGAATAACTCTTGGGCAAACAACTCAGAATTAAGTCAATACTTAGTTCATGATCCATTGCAAAACCGAGTGCGCTCAGTCGCTCAATGTACCCCAACATCTTTAACACAAACTGCGAGGCAGAAGTGCCTTCCTGCATCTTAGTGGTGAAGAGGAGTCTGGAGACTTCGAACCTTTCGGATCTCGCCTGCTCTTCAAACAACTCATGAAGATGAAAGATGATGGTATAAGCATCCATATGCTCATGCTGCTTTTGCAGCTCAGGTACCATAGAGGCTAGCATGATGCAACTCGCAAGTTCAGAATCGGTCACATGTTTCTGATAGGCCAACAATTAGTCTGGAGTTGCATTCTCTGGAGGATGGGTGGGAAGTTGATCTTCAAGGACATAAGCAAGCTTCTCTGCCTTGAGGACTATCCTCAGGTTTCGAAGCCAGTCCATGAAGTTTGGCCCAGTCAGTTTGTTGGTGTCCAAAATGGAACGCAAATTCAGAGAAGACATGATCGAGTGATTAACCTAGAAATACAAATTGAGTTTATGTGAGAAGATTGATTAAAGAATGTATCAACATACATTAATAAAATCCTATTTATTTTTCAAATTGAATAACCCTTTTTATCAATTCGGGAGATCGTAGGAACACCTCCAAATAGGTTGATATCCAACCATAGATAAGAACAACCATGGTTGTTGCCATCAAATCATTCTTAGCTATGAAGGTAGGTAATTATACCGATTACATATCACATATATGCAACTATCATATTATGCTATCAACTAATTGAATGTTTGCATAAATCATTGGGTTGCTAACTCATTAACAAGTATGCATCATATACATAACACCCAATTGCACCTCTTTTCGCATCGACCTTGGCTGTGGCACAACAAATCGATGCTCCAAGCTTAAGGCTGACCCATTAATCAAGAAATAGTTTTAATATGGTTGAAGCTCATTCAACCGTTTAGTCAGGCTTGGATGTGTCCAACAACCAAAACTAAGGATTGACCTCTGACTCCAACTATATTATTCATAAACTAATTCCATGGTTTGAACATGTTGAGGTTCAAGTCAGGCATGGATGTGTCCATCAACCCAAAC
>JAGFNQ010006304.1:0-66061 GCA_024364735.1 Boesenbergia rotunda
TTTTGATCTCCCGATCTAAGATCTGTATAGGTCGGCGTTCGGAACTAAGGCTCTCTTGTTCTTGCACTGGTGGGGGTTCTATCATTTGACTCGCATCAGGGGTACACTTCTTGAGCATCGACACATGGAAGACGTTGTGGCAGAACAGGACGACGGCAGACTAACCTTTTCAGAAGACGGCGAGATCAAGTTAAGTGGTTTCAATAGAAGTTAATTAAACGAACTTATTTCTTATCTTTCTCGAGATTTGGCGAAAGCCAAACTCCGAGTCGAATCCCTCTGACAGGAAGTAAAACTCCTAAAAGAGGGAGCTGACTCTAAATCCTTAACCGAGAAAGTTCAAGAAAGAACTCCTACTTAAGTTGAAAAACTTGAGAATGAGAACTCCTCCCTGAAAACTCAGGTTAAGGATCTTAGAGCTGCCTTAGAACGATTCACTTCTGGTTCCAAGGGTCTTGACATGATTCTTGGAAAATAGAAGTCTGTTCTAAATCGATCCGGACTTGGCTATAGAACCAAATCCCGACAAAGATCTTATTTTACTGTACTGAATCAGTCCAGAAGTAAAGTTCAGGCATAGGTACCAAAACTATGCCTGAACCAACAAACTGGATCAAATCAGTATTGGATCCCCAAGGACAAGATTCACATCTTGCCTAATCATTATCGTGGCTATAGTCCAGGGGGAGCCAAACTGAAAACTATATTTATTGTTAGATAAAATTTAATTCCTGATTGCAAATTGCATGTTTGATTGTTTATTTAAATTTCTGCAATTTACCATGCTTAGAAATAGTTAGTATAAGGACTAAACAAACTTAACTGAAACTTGAAAACATAGTATTGGGTGGAGGTGAGATGATAGTACGTTAGGGAAACCAATTCTAATAAGATCAAGTTTACTTGGTCTCTTTAGACTGGTGAAACTAGCCGAAGCTACCGATCCAAAATCCAAACTAGTTAGACCAGAACTTTTTCAAAGATTAATTTTGAAAATCAAATTTCATTAAACGACTTTGTCAAGGAAAGGGTTGATGATCCAATAAGGCTACGGCCAAAGAAGGCCTAGTGCCTCGCCAAGAACCTGGAAGCCAATTTTTTGAATTTCAAATTCAAATTACTTTTTGTCAAATTCAAATCTAACACAATTTTCAGTTAAGCATAGATTCAAACATCCTTTCAAAATAAACTTAACTATTTTCAAAACAAATAATAATTTCTCAAAGTAATTTTATTTATCAAAATCTGTCTCACAAAACCTATAAGGCTAACGTGATTGAAAACCCTAGATTGGGTGAGACAGTAAGATTAAGATTCAATTGGAAATACTTTAAATGCCTATATTATGAGTTAATCCTATAGTTAAGGTCATGGTCAAACCATGGTCAACATGGTCAAAATAGTCAAACCACACGTCAAAGCAGTCAAAGCAATTCAAACCTTGGTCAAACCGATTAAACCATGGTCAAACAATGACAAGAAATAAAACTTGTCTTTTCCTATAAAGTCCCGGGCGCCCGGAACCACGCGGGCGGCCCCACCATACCTTTTTCCTCTCTCGAGGCAAAAAAAACTGAATCTGACCTTTGACCAGGGTGCCCGGAACCACGCGGGCGCCCCCATCATAATCAATGCAGCAAAAGCTGCAGACATGCCCTGACCAGGGCGCCCGAAACCACGCGGGCGCCCCCATACAGCTGCAGTTTCTGCCAAAGGCAGAAACCGCTGACCCGGGCGCCCGGGAGCTCTCGGGCGCCCCGATTAACATGCCTATATAAGGCACCCGAACCTCCTTCTCTTCCCACACCAAAAACCAACATCTTTCCACCCCTCTTTCCTTACAAGAAGATCAAGAGACCTTGCAAGCTCTCGTCCTCAACCATGCCTCCCCGAGCTGCCCGGTATAATTTTTATTGCATTTAAATTAATTTTTAATTTTATTTAATGCAATACTCTTATACTTCTTCTAAATTCGTTCTCTTAGAAGACGTTGACCAAACCCGGCCAACCCCGGTGCCGAACCAAGTCCTGACCCTAGGTTCCCTACCCTAGAATTATGTAATAAGTTTGCTCAAACCATTTACAAGCCTATTAAGACAATCTATCTTAATAGACATTTCTTTACTCAATCATGCCCCGTAGCCATGAATATTATCAACTTCTATCAATTAGATAATCTTGTCTTCTGCACTCATACCATTAATGAATCATTATGTGCAGAATTTTACAATAACATAGTTCGACAAGATAATCTCATGTTTTACACTACTGTTCAAGGAATACCTCTGTCTATCACCCCTACTTTGCTGAACCGATTCCTTGGACTACGAGCCTCCCAGTCCACATTTTGCTGCTATCCACCTAGGAATCCTCCATTTGATCCTCCCTACTCTCACATCACCTTAGACACTATCCACTCCTACTTCTATAGGGATGTCAGACTCCCCGCAAATAGACGATTTCAAGCCGTTGACCTTCAGGCACAGGACTATGCCCTGTACAGAGTCCTGGTCCGATGTATCTTACCACTCTCCACTAGAGATCTCGGGACCATGCGACCCTTTCATGCCTTTCTTTTGTATGCCCTAGCCCATCACCTTGACATTGACATTGGACTACACATGTTTCATACTATTCTGCATGCGTCTAGTGTTACGACCCAGGGACGAGTACGCACTCCATTTTGCCACATCATCACCTCTCTCCTTCATCACCACGATCGCGACATTACCGTGGGTGAAATAACCACTATGACCGACTTTGATGAAATAGGATTTAGGAACTTCTCGTTAGCGGGTCTAGAGGTATCGGCCACCGGGGTTCTAAGTTGGAGACGACAGCAGGCCGGGGCTCCGATCGACTCAGATGAGGAGGTCGATGTTGATGTTGGAGATATAGCAGCAGCAGCCCGAGCACACATAGACGAGCCTCCACCACTGACTCTCTACTAGCACCTCACACAGATACAGACGGAGATCCACAGCCTCCGAGAGGAGGTCGAGGCCTATCACATCGAGCAGATGGACGCTCGTAGAGCCGATCGAGAAGTGGCTGATGCGAGATACATTGAGATGATAGCACGATTCGATTCATGGCAGCCCGACCCATTTGACCACCCTGGGCCTTCTTCATAGCTAGTCTATTTCTGCATTGTACTAAGTAACCAAAACATGACTTATGTTTGACGCTACTGTACCTCTGTTTGACTAGGTAACCTATTCTGTTTGACTACTTGAGTATCTAAGTTAGGATTGTGCTCTGTAGAATAGATTAACTCTACTTTTGATTTTCTTACTGCTTTTCTTAATTTAAAAATCAGTTTTTAAAAGAATTTTGAAAAACTGTTGTTTTTAAAATCAGTTTTAAAAATCTTTTCGGACTTAGTTTTATTTCAAAACTACCCCCTTTCAAAACTAGGGCTTTTTCGCAAATGGACTGTAACGCTCGCCTTTTCACATACACCCACACCTCGTGGTGTGGCGAGGGAGGCGGCGTTACGCTAAACATACTTATACTTAGACAATATCTTAATGCAGCGGAATCATTCATTTTTTTTTTTCTAAGCATGCTCTTAACCATACAACTAATACATGACATATTTATACATGCTTAAATTTGTCATTCATAAACTCATATGCATAGCATCATAACTTAACTGCTTCATCACTTATTTATCAATTCATAAGTAGCATATACCTATCCATAAACATAGCATCATAAGTCTTAAGTCATCTATTAGTCATAACTGTAAACGTAATACAAGAATCTTCTGCCAAGTCACCGTCACACACACATGCTTCTGCCTCCCCTGCAGCTTCCCTTAATAGCATCTTGGTTGATCTGCGGTACGAGGAAAGTAAAACTATAAGCACATAGGCTTAGTAAAACCCTTTCCTACTCACTAAAACCATACGTCACGTAAACATAAACATATCAAACATCCGACATAACATAACTTCGAGCATAAAGATAAGCATTGTCATACATGGCATAAATGATCATACATGAACATAGCTTAATATATATCAAGCGATGTATACATGACATAAAGCATACCTACATGAACATGAAACATGCTTATACATGGCATAACATGAGACTTACTTATACATGGCATACTTCTTAGCATTCATGTACATAATGCATACTTATACATGACATGGATCTTAGCATACTTAAACATAATGCATACTTATTCATGATATACAATATGAGCATAAATACAAGCATAAAATATACCTACCTTGGCGCGATGCATAACATAGATGTATGAATGAATCTAATGCATTTACTACATAAGGATGCTTAGTTTTGAAATTATTCTTTTCAATGCTTAACATAACATCTTGGGGTCCCCTGGCTTGTACCACATACATACTTCTTAGCGCGCATCCCTAAGTAAATACGAGGTAGCTAGCCTCGACCTACTAGGGTAAGGACAGCATAGTCGGTAGTCCTCGAACCGGGGCGTTCTTAAGGTGCCCATCCCTGTTGCACAGCTTCGGTAGTGCCAGAACCGTGGACAGCATAGTCGGTAGTCCAGAACCGGGGCGTTCTTAAGGTACCCATCCCTTGGACCCTTCGGTCCGGTACAAGCCTTATGCATGAAAATAAACATGCATGCTTCATTTTCATAATTGTCATTCATGCTTATCATTCATACTTATTTTTTATCATCATTATGCCTTCATCATTCATACTTATCATTAAGGCATAACCATCATCTTTATTCATACTTATCATTCTTCGTTCATAACATAGAACATACTTACATAATCATGTTTCTAGTCATAATCTTATCCGAGTTCATAAAGCTTGCATGATCATGATACAAAATAACATACATCTCATACAAGACACATTTTATCTTACATACATGATCCTAGTATCCATCATAAGGCATAAATGGTAAGCTACATATAAACCTAACACATACTACTAGGATTCATAGTATTCATCACAAAACATGTATATACCTTCATGAGTCATAATTTCATTATAAGCATTTATCAACATACATGCATTATTCCATTTATCATAATATACTCCTACATAAATTTCATGTAATCATGGTATATGATCTAAATATTCATGATTAAAACATAACCTAAAATCAACCATACAAGTCATGTCACATAACATATAAACTAATGTTTTAGTCACATCGGAGTTCTTACATCATGCTTAACCATGTCCTAGTATCATGGGAACTTATAAATATGTATTTTCGAGATCTTAACCCAACCCAAACCCTAGGGTTGGGTCTTGGCCGAAAGTCTCAAGGGCCATGGGTCCATGGAAAATTTTCCTAGATCATGATTACATCTCTTATCTACATATCATGCCATAAAGAAATTATTTGAATCCTTGATTGGACTTAACTCCAAGTCTTAGACCCTAAACCCAAGTTGGCCGAAAACCCTAGAAGGGTGACAAGCCCATGTAAGAGTTCATTTAACACCATTCTTACTCATAAGGTATCATAAAAATCATATTAATCATGCTTGGAAAGGTTGGAGTTTCCCCTAGCCTCTTAACCTTGGTGTGGCCGAAACTTGTAAGGGTATCCTCCCCTAGAAAAATTCATGTAAGTCCCTATTTTCTTCCATACTATATCATAGTAGGACACATTAAGCATTCTTGAGGGATTAAAATTAATCCCTAGCCTCACACTATAGGTGGCCGAAACCCTAGATGGGTTTTAGGGCCTCCAAAAATTTCTCTAAATCTCAATCCATGCCTTACATATTATCATGAAATAATTAAGAGCACAAAAAGGAATTTACATCATCCCTAGGTCTAATCCAAAGGTCTTGGCCGAAAGTTCCATAAGCCCAAATCATGAATTTTCTTTCCAACATGTCATGTAAACAATATCTAAATCTTATCCAACATCAAGAACAATCATACCACAGGTGAGAAGGTTTTACCTTCCTAGATTTCGCTTACAAAATTCGAATCGAAGATAACAAGAGAACCTTCTTGTCTCTAAACCTTCCTTAGTCCTTGTGTCCTTGTAGGGGAGGCCCTAGATCTTCAAGATAGGGTCCTTGGTGGAATTTTTCTCAAGGGGAAGAGCACTTGAAATTTTCGGCCAAGTAAGGAGGAAGAAGAAGAAAAAATGAAGAAGAAGAGGGAAGTTGTAACTTCCTCTCTATTTATATTATTTGAAAAGGGGTGAGTGAAGAGGCATGATGTCTCTTCCCTTGGTGACTCTTCATTTCCTACACCTTTACTAATATCCAATTCATTTCCTCACAGAACTCCCTTGCTAGGTGAACTGGTTAGTGCATGCTTGGTTATATAAGGGGTCCAAGGTTCAATCCTTGGTGCATGCACTAATTTTCTATTTTATTACTAATTTATTTCCTATCATTTTCAAAAATTCCTAAAAATTTCCCCATAATTATGTTAATATTTTTTCATTACAATCCCTATGTTTTTATATTAAATTTTATCTAAAACTACCCATAATAATGGTACTAGAATACCCCTATGAGGCCCCTTAGTATTTTAGTTTCTCAATTTAAATAAGAGAACCTTGCTTCCTAGGCTAAGGTTCGTACTAACATTTCTAGATCCCATGGAAAATTATCTAAGCCTGCTTAATATTTTAAGGAAAATATTAAGAGCATTTTCCGGGTTGTTACATGGACTTAGCCTAGGCCCTAACCCTAGAACTGCATGAACCTATAGATTTAGAAGCCAGCATCTCACAAGCACTTTAGGGTACTTTTGATTGATAACCTAGAAAGGGTTGAGATGCTTAGGTCTTTGCCTTAATTTAAGATGCTTTAAGTCAGTGCATCTGCAGTAATTTGGGCACTAAATACAACTTACACAGCAATCAAGTTAAGTGTCAAGTTTAGAAAATCTAACTTGAACAGAAACACTCAACTTGACTAACCCTAGCGAAAACTACTGCTTATAACAGTTAGTAAGTAGCTAAAAGGGTTAGACAGGTCCCTACAAGAGAAAATCAACTGATTTGGTCTAAGTCCTGGTTCAGTACAGCAAAATCATACGAATATTTTCCTTTATGAAAGTTATTTCTTTTATGCAATTTAATTTCTGCTAGATCTATCTGTTTTTGATATACGGCAAAGGGGGAGAGATAGGAAAGGAGAGTTCAAATTTTTTTTCCAAATCTCAAAATCTTTTTTAAAAAAGTTAGCTACTTTTCAAAGCTTTTCAAAACCTTTTTAGAAGTACTTAAATTTTTAAGTGTTTTAAAAAACCCTATTAAGTACTTAAGTTTTTCAAAACGTCTCGAAGTTATTCAAAAGTACTAAGTCTTCATAAGTACTTTAAGCTTAAATTGGTTCAAAATTTACTAAGTACTTAAATTGTTTCAAAATTTACTAAGTACTTAAATTGTTTCAAAATTTACTAAGTACTTAAATTGTTTCAAAATTTACTAAGCACTTAAATTGTATCAAAATTTACTAAGCACTTAAATTGTTTCAAAATTTACTAAGTACTTAAATTGTTACAAAATTTACTAAGTACTTAAATTGTTTCAAAGTTTACTAAGTACTTAAGTTTTTTAAATCCTACTAAGTACTTAACTTAAAGTTTTCAAAACTTTTGAGTACTTTAAACTTAAGGCTTCAAATTTTTTGTAAGTACTCTAAACTCATGCTACTCCTCTATGTACTTTTAAACTTAAGTTCTCAAAGTGCAAAATCATTCTAAGTAAAGTTTTTTAAAAAAAACATAGAACCCCACGAAGTTTTGAAAAATCCAGGGGGAGATTCCCTCCAGGGGGACGGAACAAATTTTTATGCTTTTGATTAAACTTAACTTTTTGAACTAGGGTTGCCAAAATCAAAAAGGGGGAGATTGTTGGTGCAGAAAGCACCACAGTCAAACCTGTGTTTTGATAATGGCAACAGGGTTCAAAAGTTAAGTCTTACTTGATATCTAACATGTCACTTGAGTGTGTAGAGTAAAAAGCCCTAGCGAAGGACTGTTAGGCACTGGCGAAGGAATGCCAGGGTACAAAGCCCTAGCGAAGGACTGCTAGGCACTGGCGAAGGAATGCCAGGGTGAAAAGCCTTAGCGAAGGGCTGCTAGGCGCCAGGCGAAGGACAGCTTGGGACTAAAGCCCTAGCGAAGGAATGCTAGGCACCGGGCGAAGGATAGCTCGGTATCCAAGACCTGGCAAAGGACCGCCAGGCAAAAGTCCAACCAGAGGAGCGGTTGGCATCAGGTACAATCTCCCGAGAGGAGTAGGTGAGGACGCGTTCCCCGTCGAGAGAACAGTAGGTGTTGGTTCGACCTAGGGTTCCATTTTGGAAACCCAAAGTCAGAACCAAGACAGCTAAGGCTGTATAAAATAATATAATACTGCTTTTTGGACTAACCCTGGATGTAGGATCGAAGGACTGAGTATCTGCAGCTCAGAGAGCCTCAAAGGAGTGAGGCAGAAGCTGAGCAGGGCGCCCTGGATGTTCCGAGCACCCCCAAGGTCAACCCAAGTCAGCAGGAGTGAAAACACGCCTCGACAGTTATATGTCGGGGCGCCCCGGATGCTCCGGGCGCTCCGCCTGTCGCAGGCGCCCCGCCAGTCGCAGGCGCCCCCAGTGCCAGCTGCCGAAGCACACCCTCGCGAAGCCAAAAGGATGAAGTCTTGACCCGATCAATGCGGGTGCCCCGAGTGCTCCGGGCGCCCCGGTCAAACCTGATCTCGATTTTGAAGGGATCAGATGTTGACCGCGCTGGAGACGGATCGACCGCCACGTGGGGGGCGCCCCCGACATCCCGGGCGCCCCCAGGCTCTATATAAAGGGCCCTCAACCCCAGGCTTCAAGCATCACTTTCAATCAACGCTTCTACGCTCTTCTACTCTCGCGCCTCGCTCTGGAAACCTCCCAACTCGAGCCGATGACGTCCCGCTGCTCTGAAAAAGACAACCTACATTGGACATCGGTAAAAGAAGAGTTTTTCTTTTTAATTGTTAAGTTTACTATGCTATATTTGAAAATCAATCTTTGTAAACTATTATTGCACCTCATATAGAATTGCCCAAAGTAAACGGTCAACGACCGTGGGCATTGGAGTAGGAGTCGACCTAGGATCCGAACCAAGTAAAAATTACTGTGTTCGTGTATTTGTTTTTATCTTCCACTGTGCAATTTCTCTTTCCCTAAATCCGAACAATTTCCGATATTCACCCCCCCTCTATCGGTTCTCTCGATCCAACAACACTACCCGAGTACATTCCACTCCGCACTCGAACCCACCCAGCTTAGTTCCCGAGTACAACGTGTCACACTAGGACCCTCACAACCTGGTCGACTCTTCACCAACAGCCTCGACTGTTGCCTTCACGCTCTCTTCATCTTCGGCCCTCGTCCCTCGTGTGACGACCCGACTTCTCTACCCTGTACCTAAGCTGGATCGCCGCTCTTTACTACCTTTACCTTTACTCACTTCACCTTAGACCTTGGCCTTAGGTTACCACTACTTGACTTCAAGAACTGAAAACCATTTCCAAAGATCCACAATTCATATACTTTCAAGACATACAAAGACATAACTCCATTTCTATACTCTATGCTAGTTTTATAAACATCCTAGCAACTCAAAACAAATCTAATGACTTGAAATTAGAATCTTTGCGGAATTTAACAAGACTACCAAACCATATGAAATCATGCTAAAGATTGTATCAACTTTTGACTCTATGCGGAGGTTAAACACAATGTTCACATTTTATCAAACAAAATATTAAACTCCAAGTTTCTAAACTTCAGAAATTGCCTCTAAGCCTTAACCCAACGGATCTCTTCCACAGTTCCACCGCCACTGAGCATCAATGCAAGTCCTGGTCACCTCCATAACTTATGCTTTTTCTTTGCCTTTATCTGCAATAGAAGGAAATGCAACTAATAAGCACAATGCTTAGTAAGTAAATCCTAACTCACAAATCCATGCTATCGATAATAAACATGCTCATTTCAAAGAATGCTTACTTCCAAAATACATGCACATGGGAAAACTTACATCTACTTATCATGCTCAATCATGTTGAAAACATTACTTGCATTACATCATTTGCAACCTTAACGTACTCATACATTCAAACACTAACTTCCTTACTCTTACTCTTTAACATGCTTGCAATGTATCAAGGCTAACATATGAAATAAAGACACATACTTAAAACTGAAAACACTTGCGAATACTTATTTACTTGAAAATAGTAATCAACTTTCTTTAGGCCTTGACATTGTACCATGGTATCAATGTACCAATTGCGCGCTTCTCTAATAGGTTGCGGGGTAGCTAGCCACCGCACCTTATTAGAGCTTCTTTCTAACTTTCTGTGGGCCTTCCATTTGCCCGGTACATGTCACTTTCTGAAAATAAAATACTTTCTTAATATAATACTTATACGTATCAAACTATCTTACTTTTGCATAAATTTTGCACTTAACACCTTTACCTTTCTTACTTGAGACTTTCATCGAACACCTTGCGTGCCCTTAATCCCAACCTCATTTTTGGGACTTTTCAAAAATTTAAATCTTATCATGCTTAGCTTACATACACCAAATCTAAACCAATTAAATTTCTATCATGAGAAAACATGCATCTTTAAAAACTTAAAACACACGATAACCATAATCATAAAGCATGCATCATAAAACATAGTTCCACAACAAGAACTTACATACGAAAACTACTCCTATTGTAGGTGAGTGATCTACTTACCCTTTTCTTGATGAAAACTCACTAAATAGAGGTAAACACCCTAGCGTAGGACTCCTTTCCTCTTCCTTGCAAGAACTTCCCCTCCTTGGCCCTAGGGAAGAACCCTAGGCTTTCCACTCAAGAGGAGGAAGAAGAAGATGAAGGAAGAAAGTTATGGCTTCCTCCCTTGTCTTTTTTTTTCGCAGCCTCCTCGCCCTCTCCTATTCGCGCAGCCACAAAAACCCTCGGGCACTCCACACGACTTAAGCGAAGTTTAAATACCTCTTCATGAAAAACCCTAACTCACCCATAACATAATTTCGCTCCTTCCTTTTCTGTGCTTGATACCCCTAACCTTCTGGCTAGCCGAACTCCCTTAAGGCATGGTATTGTCGCGTGGTCGCGAGTTCAAACCCTCGCCCGACCCTTAAATTTTTTTTTCATTTTTATTCCAAAAAATTGCTAGAAAAATTCCGAAAAATCCCTAATAATACCAGAAAATTATTGGGTGTTACACCTCAGATGTGCACGCAAGCCTCCAGCTTGCCTCCATGCCACCCTTCATGTACGCCTCGATGTTCGCGTCCCTCGGCTCATCGTCCCTGCTATCAACAGTCCCTCGGATGTGCACGCAATCCTCCAACTTGCCTCCATGCTATCCTTCACCTGAAGACATCAACTAAGTCCATGTGTACCTGTACACCTGCACACTCATGTACACATATTAGTCCAACAATAAATCATAACTTAACCATATTGACCTACACACATCAAAACCCCATGATCCTCTAGATCATCTTAGGGTCGATTGCCCTAACAATCTCCCCCTTTTTGATATTTGACAATATGTTAAGTTAGGTAAACATAAACACCAATAACAATAACAATAGCAATAGCAATTGAAAAACAAATCATAACAACCAAGAGGCAACCTCCCCCTTAACCTATACTTTCTCCCAATTTTCAATTCTCATTGCCAATCCCAAGCTAAGTTCTACCCAACTTAACTTCACAAACCCAACACCATGTTGAGTTATACCCAACTCAACATCACTCAACACCAATTAAGTTCTTCCAACTTAACACTTATCACACAAGTTTCATAAACCAACCACAGTTAAGTTTCAACCCAAACCTTAACACTTAAGTTCTCCCCCTTTGACACAATCAAAAAGATTGCCCCAAGAAATCCTACCCCTGGTGCCAAATAGAACTTACCAGATTTCTGAAAAAACCCCTCAGAAATCACCAAATTGCAATCTGTCCAAACCACCAGTCGACTGCCCCCCAGGGCAGTCGACTGATACACCAAATTCTGATTTTCCAGCCGAAATTTAGATATGCATAGAAAATTTTAGAAAATCCAGAAAAATGTGAAATTTTGCAAACACGTTTGTTAGAGTATACCCTACCCTAGAAAAATATATTTTCATGAAAAATAATAAACGTGCTTGACTTTTGGTACAAACCTAAAATTCCTCAAAAATTTACACTTTTGTATCAATCTTAACATCCCTTCACACTTCTATGTGTTTGCCAACCTTGTTCATTCACATTCCACACATAGAATGGTTCTCAAACTTCCCCTTTTCCATATAGATATTTTCATTTTGACAAAAACTCCCCCTCTTTATCTCTTAACTCTAGATGATCATGAAAAACCCTTTCTCATGCCCTTATCTATAGAAATCTTGTTTATTCAATACAATCAATAAATTTAGGCAAGACATAATGAAAACATGTCATGAAAGCATAGATAAAAATTTTGAACTTAAAAACCATAGCGTATCATCAATACGATTTACTAGTTTCTAACAATACTCAAATCATGTATCAAAGCATAGATAAAATAATGCAAGCCAAAATCAACTCATGACACAAAAACCCATAAGATATCATAAACAGAAATGTATCATACATGATGCTAAAATAAAGATAAGAAAGGAGCATAATGGCATCACAAGGGCCGTAGCCCCGAAGTCACCAAAATAATACAATTCCAGAATAATGAGTGTTTGAGAGATATAAGAATACATCAAATATAAATACTCTCAACACTACGCAGCTCTGAATCATGTCATCGTCGCTTGGAGGAGGAGGAGGAGGTTGGGCCTGAGAAGCCAGATGCAGCTGCCGAAGCATCTCGTACATCACGTCCTGCTGACTCCGGAATCCCTAGTAGAACTCCGTGAGGCCATGCACCTCCCCTTGGATCGCTGTCTGCATCTGCTGAAATCCATGGATCTCCTCCCGGATGCCGTGAACGTCCTCCTGGAGCCCGTGAACATCTGATCGAAGCTGAGTAAACTCCGCACGTGTAATCATCTCAGCGAGCTCCTCCTCAGAGCTGGAGGACTCCGGACTCTGCCTCCTCACAAACTACCCCTGCCGACTCTTAATACTTGCCAAGGACAATTGGCGTGTGCCAATCTGGTCGTAGTCCTTGGACTGGTGCCTGATCTAACTGCTAGTGACATGGATACCAAACTGTAACTGGAAGAATTCGGTCAGAACATGGCAAAAAGGCAAGTAGATTTTTCCATTGACACTTTGGGAAAAATGGTAGATGGAGGTAAATACATGGAGGGAGACGTCGATATCCAACCTCCTCTTTAGGGCATACATCATCACTAGATGAGGCAGTCGGATCCTTGCCCTTCCCTTGGTGACGATTGGTAAAAGACACTCTAAAACAATTTTATATAACACATGACTGAAGGGACTCATAGGCTTTGTATCAAAGATGCGCTCTGACTCATGCCTATGCCTCCTAAAGTAATCCAGATGAATTTGATCGATAGTGACATCAGGAAACTCAAAAGGCTCAACAACATTAGGTAAATAAGTGTTTACATTATTGGACGCCCTACACTCTAAAAACATAGCCAAAGCCATGGCTGAAAAAGGGATAGAAACGCCGGCTACCCTTGACTCATACAGGTTATTTTCAGAGTCAACACAAGTCAGGTTTGCATAAAACTCTTTGCATAAGTCGATACTAATTTCATGTTGACAATACACTAGTTGTTCTATACCAAAGTGGGTGACCATCTCGGTGATTTGGGGTGACCCCTTTGTAGGACCGACGACAAAATCTCTCGCGGAGACTTCGTAGAAAATCTTGAATTGTTCTAGACTTAGAACGTTAGTAGCACAGCGGAAGAATAAATACAGAAAAAATAAAAGCAAGACAGACTCGCGGGGATTTATTTACTTGGTTCCCGACCCCCCAGGGTTAGTACGTCCAAGGCCTATGTACTCGGCATGAGTCCACTATTGGTCTCCTTCCTGGAATTTCCGGAGGCGGAGAAAACCCGTCTTACAGTTGATTTACAAGCAAAAAGATATTAAACTGAATTGCAGAATGTAAATCAAACCAAAACAACTTTTGTCGAAGCGTCAGCCGATCTGGACCTCCGAAGTACCGCGCACTTCCTCTGGAGCTTCCTGGTCATAGAGCCTCATTCTTAGCGCGTTGTCGTTGGTCAGAATGATCAGTATAGCTCACAGCAGTTGTGTTTGAAGCAGAGGGGTCGAAGCCCCTTTTATAGGCTTCATACGGGCGCCCTGGAAGTTGGGGGCACCCCTATAAACCCGGTCAAACCTTATCCCTGCGCCTACCATGCCGCGGCTGATAAAACCTCTGACTAGGTCGCCCCGGACCTCCTGGGCGCCTAGCTTGAACCCAGTCAATGCTAATCTCCTGCTTCGAACTTACAGCAGCAAATCAGCTTTGAACCCGGGCACCCCGCTTGAACCCTGTTCTGCATTCTTCACTATACACTGCTTTTTCCTTCTTTGGATTGGGCGCCCCCATTAATGGGGGCTCCCTGGATGCATGGGGGTGCCCCCACTGATGGGGGCACCTAGCTTCAAAGCCTCCAGCCCTGTTTTTTTGCCTGCTTTGTCTTCCAATCTTGGTACCTGCAAGATACACACATACAAAGCAAATATACGCACATCCTTAACTTTAACGACTTGGTTCGGACTTCGGATTTTCATGAAACCCTAGGTCGAACCGACGCAAGTTCCCACCCCCGAGAACGCGCCTTTCACCTACTCCTTTCAGGAGACGGTTGCCACCCAGTCCTTCGGGTGGACTTTTGCTTAGCTTCCGATACTTCCGAACCTCGAGAGGCCCGAACCCTGACCCGTGTCTACTCCTGTCCTTAGTCATCACTCAGCTAAGTTGCTCAGTCCCTCAGACCAAGACTTCATGCCCAAACCCTAGGTCCAGGACTTAGGTGCCCAACCCTCGGCCAGGTCTTCGTGCCCGAATTCCTCGAACCAGGACTTCGGTGCCCAACCCTCGGCCAGGTCTTCTTGCCCAGTCCTCGACTAGGACTTCTTACCCAGTCCTCAACCAGGACTTAGTGCCCACCTTCCGATCAGGTCTTCGGTGCCCAGCCCTTTGCCAGGACTTAGTGCCCAACTTCACTCACCAGGTCTTAGTGCCTAGGTTAACTAAGACTTTTCTTCCACTTTGTTACTCCTCCTTTGCTCCCCTTTGTCTGTTCAATGTATCACTGACTTAAGTGTATTGTCAAACATTAAAACACTTAGAGGAGAACATCATTGATGCAACTTGCACCAACAATCTCCTCCTTTTTGATGTTTGACAATAACTTAAGTTAGATTGGTTTAAAGGGCTAACTTACTATCCTTGGGATCATAATAAAAAATGATCTAAGTTTTGAAAATCCATTTTTGATCAAATCCTAACTTTCACTCTCCCCTTTTTGAAACCATTTTGATTAATTGATCCTTTGGTATGAGAAGAGAAAAAATTTCTAACTTAAGGCGTATCTATCTCTCCCCCTTTGTCATACATCAAAAAAATCAAGAATTCTTGCACCAACAATGACAACATTTTGTTCTTTTGAAAATACTTAGTATAAATTGTTGACAGCATAGTAATACTAAGTACTTAAGTTTCCAGAACAAATACATTTTGAGTTTTGAAAAATGCAAGTATTTTTTAAAAATATTAGAGTTTTGAAAAATGTAAATACTTTTGAACAGTATTATGCATTTTAAAAAATATAAGTAATTCTTGAACAGTATTATGCATTTTGAAAACATAAGTAATTTTTGTACAGTATTATGCATTTTGAAAAATATAAATAATTTTGAACAGTATTATGCATTTTGAAAACATAAGTAATTTTTGTACAGTATTATGCATTTTGATAAATCTAAGTAATTTTTGAAAAATATTGTGCAATTTTTTGAAAAAATTTGCAATTTTGAAAAATATAAGTACTATTTGAAAAGTGTTAGACTTTGATAAATTATTAGGCTTTGAAAAATATAAATCCCTTTTGAAAGGATATTATGCATAGTATTTTACTTGACTTGGTCTATCTTCCAGTCTGACATAATCCTAGGAAACCTTGTTGACTACAAGGACATTTTCTTAAGTATCCTGGAAAATTTTCCAATTTTAAAAAAATAATGATAGTACTTTGAAAATATATGTAAGTATATTTTGAAAGACTGACTATTTATGTTTTCAACAAGATTTTGAAAAGGTAGTGCACGAAAACATATTCTTTAAAATGTTTAATAATTCTTTTAGTTTAACCTCCCCCTAAACTTGACCCAGTCCTAGGAAGCTTGTTGACCACAAGTACTCTTCCTCTGAGTCTTTAGGGTTTGGTTAGACCAAATGATTTATTTCATAATTTTTTAAAAAAATTGAAAAATACTTGTTAGAGAATTTTCTTTTGATTTAGACTCCCCCTAAATTCGACACATCCTTGGATCCCTTGTAGATGATTAAGTGGACCTTCCTCCGTGTCTTTAGGGTTTATCAAAATCAAATGAATGATAATTTTTAAGGTATAAGCCTTTTTGAAAAAATATGTGATAGAAATTGAGGAGCAGTTTTCGAAAATTCTTTTCAAATAATAGATTTTTTTTTAAAAGAGTGAAAACACTCCCCCTGTACCCGACATCGTTTGACTCTATCTAAGTGCCTTAAGGAACTTTAGTGTTGTCCTAAGAGGCTTGTGTCTAATTGCGTGAGTCAAACAATTTTTAAAAACGATATAATTTTTGAAAACATATCATATATATTCAATCAGACAAGCATGAATTCTATACAAACATTATTATGTTGAAGCTCTATTTTGAAAATATATTTTTAGAAAAATATTCTAGAAATTTTGAAAAATAGTTTTCAATTTATTAGTCCTTAACATCTCACCCATTCTAGATGTCTCAATATAGCAAGGATGGTTACCTTATAGGTGTATTGTGAGATACTTGAATCATTTTTCTTAATTTATTATTAACTCTAAGATTTAATTGAAGCTTGTGTTAGATTCAAATCTGTCAATAGTAAAGAGAATTTGGTTTTCAATAATCGGCTTCCAGGTCTTGGCGAGGCACTAGGCCTTTTTGGTCGTAGCCTTATTGGATCATCAACCCTTTCCTTGAAAAAAGCCTTTTATTGAAAATCCATTTTCAAGTTACTCCTTGAAAGATTTTGGTCTAACTAGTTTGGGTCTTGGATCGGTAGCTTCGGCTAGTTCCGCCAAGATGGCTTCCCTAACGTACTATCATCTCACCTCCACCCAATACTAGGTTGATTAAGTTTCAATTATTCATTTTCCTATAGCCATTCTAAATTATGCATAACATTTAAATATGAATGACATGACATATATTTAAAAGAATTAGCAAAGGCATGGCATGGCAATTATGCTTGAGTCAAACAAGTCCAATGCATTTTAATTACGTTTCTAGCGATGTATCAAATTCCGATTTGATACATGTCGTGTGAACCCGCGAATATGTCAACCCACTTTGACATATTTAATTTTATTAAATTAATGGTTGAGGTTTGGGTAAGATTTCAGATTAGTTCGAGTTTAAGTTATTTAATATTTGGTTGGATTAAGAATTAATTGAAGTTGAATTAATTAGAAATTAATTAATTGAGATTTAATTCAATTAATTAAGATTAATTTGAATTAATTTTAAGTTTGAGTTAATTAAGATTTAATTTGAATTAATTTAAGTTCGAATTAATTAAGATTAATTTGAATTAATTTTAAGTTTGAATTAATTAAGATTTAATTTGAATTAATTTTAAGTTCGAATTAATTAAGATTAATTTGAATTAATTTAAGTTCGAATTAATTAAGATTTAATTTGAATTAATTTTAAGTTCAAATTTATTAAGATTAATTTGAATTAATTTAAGTTCGAATTAATTATATTTAATTTGAATTAATTTTAAGTTCGAATTAATTAAGATTTAATTTGAATTAATTTTAAGTTCGAATTAATTAAGATTAATTTGAATTAATTTAGGTTCGAATTAATTAAGAATTAATTTGAATTAATTTTAAGTTTGAATTAATTAAGATTTAATTTGTATTTAATTGACTTAATTGATTTAATTGAATTTAATTAAGTTAATTAAGATTTATTTGAATTTAATTGAGTTAATTAGGATTTAATTGAATTTAATTGAGTTAATTAAGATTTAATTGAATTTAATTGAGTTAATTAAGTTTTAATTGAATTTAATTGATTTAATTAAGATATAAATAATTAAGGTTGAAATGATTAATTAATAGTTGTGTGTTTAAGTTCATCATTTTCATTATTTTGAAAATTTCTTCTCCATCTTTATCTATCTTTTGAAGTTTTTCTAATAATTCAGATTTATTTGAACCTTTGTAAACTTTATTTACTATGGCCTTTATCTTAGATAATTCATATCCTCCTCATCCTCAAAATTACATCTTTTAGTATCGTCAAAGTAGGAGGAGTAATTTGGGCCACTAATTATAGTTTTGTAATAATTTTAAAGATTATCTATAATTAAGTTATTATCTAGGAGAATTTCATCTTCATTATCCTCAAGATTTTTAATAAAATCATTTTTATCTTCAAAAATAATTTCAGGATTATCTTCAGAATTAACTTCACTAACTTCAGAGTTATCTTTAGAATTTTCAAATTCGAATTCAGAGTTATACAATGGATTTTCAAGTTTGAATTTATAATTATCTAAAGGATTTTCAAATTTAGAATTATCCTTAGGATTTTTGAATTCAGATTTATCTTCACATTTATCCTTAGGATTAAATTTATCTGAATTAGAATTATCAGAATTAACATTATTAGAATTAAAGTTATCAGAATTAGAATTAAGTTTAAAATTATTAGAAATAAAATTATTAGGATTAACATTATCAGAATTAAAGTTATGATAATTTATTTTAGAAATTACTAAATTAATGTTCTAAATTAAATAATTAATTTCAAATATTTTAGTCATATCTGCATTTTCTAATTTGTCATGCAAGATATTAATTTTACTATGCAGTAAATATAATTTATTAGAAAAATTAACTAAATTATCTAAAGACAGTGCAGGAATTTTGAAACTTTTCGGAACGTAAATTTTACGTACCTTTGCCGGACATTTGTTCTTGTAGTGTCGTATTTTCCGCACTTGAAGCATTGTACATGATCTTTGTTTTTCCAGACTCCTGGCACTAGTGCCCCCTTTGCCGTCGGTGGTGTAAACCGAGTCTTACGAGTGGGGCACTAATTTTTATAATGCCCTCTCTCCCTGCACGTGAAACAAATAATATGGAACTTAAAAATGGACATTTAAAAAAAATTATACCTGATTCACCCCTGTGCTCCCCCTCAACTCCTGGCGTCGTTGCTCCGTCGGTGGTTAGTCCGGTGAAGAGCGGATCAGCTCTGATACCAATTGTAGGACCGGTGTCGTCGATAGAGGGGGGTGAATATCGACCGTGAAAATCTCTCGCGGAGACTTCGTAGAAAAACTTGGATTGTTCTAGACTTAGAACGTTAGTAGCACAGCGGAAGAATAAATACAGAAAAAATAAAAGCAAGACAGACTCGCGGGGATTTATTTACTTGGTTCCCGACCCCCCACGGTCAGTACGTCCAAGGCCTATGTACTCGGCGTGAGTCCACTATTGGTCTCCTTCCCGGAATTTCGGAGGTAGAGAAAACCTGTCTTACAGTTGATTTACAAGCAAAAAGATATTAAACTAAATTGCAGAATGTAAATCAAACCAAAACAACTTATGTCGAAGCGTCAGCTGATCTGGACCTCCGAAGTGCCACGCACTTCCTCCTAGAGCCTTCCGGTCGTAGAGCCTCGTTTTTAGTGCGTTGTCGTCGGTCAGAATGATCAGAATAGCTCATAACAGTTGTGTTTGAAGCAGAGGGGTCGAAGCCCCTTTTATAGGCTTCATACGGGCGCCCCTATAAACCAGGACAAACCTTATCCCCGTGCTGACCTCGCCGTGGCCGATAAAACCTCTAACCAGGTCGCCCCGGACCTCCTGGGCGCCTAGCTTGAACCCAGTCAACGCTAATCTCCTGCTTCGAATTCACAGCAGCAAAACAGCTTTGAACCTGGACGCCCCGCTTGAATCCTGTTCTGCATTCTTCACTATACACTGCTTTTTCCTTCTTTGGTTTGGGCGCCCCCATCAATGGGGGCACCCTGGATGCATGGGGGCGCCCCCACTGATGGGGGCGCCTAGCTTCAAAGCCTCCAGCCCTGTTTTTTTGCCTGCATTGTCTTCCAATCTTGGTACCTGCAAGATACACACATACAAAGCAAATATACACTCATCCTTAACTTTAATGACTTGGATCGGACTCTGGATTTCCACGAAACCCTAGGTCGAACCGACGTAAGTTCCCACCCCCGAGAACGCGCCTTTCACCTACTCCTTTTAGGAGACGGTTGTCACCCAGTCCTTCGAGTGGACTTTTGCTTAGCTTCCGATACTTCCGGATCTCGAGAGGCCCGAACCCTGACCCGTCTCTACTCCTGTCCTTAGTCATCGCTCAGCTAAGTTGCTCAGTCCCTCGGACCAAGACTTCGTGCCCAAACCCTAGGTCCAGGACTTAGGTGCCCAACCCTCGGCCAGGTCTTCGTGCCCAATTCCCTGAACCAGGACTTCGGTGCCCAACCCTCGGCCAGGTCTTCTTGCCCAGTCCTCGACCAGGACTTCTTGCCCAGTCCTCGATCAGGACTTAGTGCCCACCTTCAGAGCAGGTCTTCAGTGCCTAGCCCTTTGCCAGGACTTAGTGCCCAATCCTCGATCAGGACTTAGTGCCCAGCTTCACTCACCAGGTCTTAGTGCCTAGGTTAACTAGGACTTTTCTTCCACTTAGGTTACTCCTCCTTTGCTCCCCTTTGTCTGTTCAATGTATCACTGACTTAAGTGTATTGTCAAACATTAAAACACTTAGAGGAGAACATCATTGATGCAACTTGCACCAACACCCTTGGCCTCTTAGAAACAACCCTAATATGCCACATACATGCATGCACACCAAGACACCCCCTCAAAGGAAAAATAACAAAGAACACATGCACAAATTATCACATTAGTTCCAAAACATAGTTTAAGTGAACAAAATCAATTGGAAACACCGTTACCTCTTCGCTAATCGCTTCATGATGATAGTGAGGAGAGATCGGCTTGAAGAGGTGAGTTTTCACTAACCCTAGGAGTAGATCCGAGGTAGAGGAAGGCTTAGGAAGGGATTTTAGGGCTCGGGGAGGGCTTAGAATGAGAGAGGGGCTCAGGAGAAGAAGAAATCGCCGGGGTGGCACGCCAAAACCCTAGGTTTTGGCTGCCCCGCACCCTTTTTCTTTTATAGAACCCGCGGACCAGTCGACTGCCCTCAAGGGCAGTCGACTGGTAAAGTTCACAGAAGGTTTTTCCAGTCGAGATCAGTCGACTGCCCCATGGGCAGTCAACTGATAAAACATACAAAAGGTTCTGTGTAATGGACCAGTCGACTGGCTCTGAGCCAGTCGACTGATACTTGAAATCCTAGTTTTTTCAGTCTACTTTCAGAAATGCATAACTAATTCCACAATTCTCCAAAAAATCTGAAATTTTGTCGAGAGATTTGTGAATCCTAAGTCTACTTGGGAAAAATATGATTTCAAATAAATTCACTCAGGATCCCATGATTGGTACAAATTTCAAACCTATCCAAATTGAGTCATTTAAACTCAACTAGAAGTTCTAATTTGGACCTCTTCCTTATGCTTCCTCTCATACTTATTCATAATACACTAACACCATCAAGTTATATGGTATTTTCACATTAAACCCAATTTCTTCCAATTATAATATCATTTTCAATCTTTTTCTCCATAACTCTCTTTAGTGTGCCAATTCCCTAGTATTAAGGCTAACCTTAGCCTTTTGAACCCTTTGGCACACTTCATAGCCCATCTAGTCTCCTAGAAGAAAACTACCTAAGATCCATTGACCATGGATCCCTTCTTGGCTTCTAGAGCTCTCCCTTGAGCTCCTAGCCCTAGTTACCTCCCTAGGTAACTCATCTACAAATGCAAGACCACATCGGTGCTCTTCCGGTGCTTCTTGACCTTCCACCACTACTCTCTTCACCCTATAGACCTTTTTCTTGGTCAATTCCTTTTCTTTTCCTTTAAATGGCTTTTCTTTGCCATTTTTGATCTTTTCTCTACCATAGTTATAGGGCACCCTTGAATATACCATTTTACTAGCATTTGCCTTCCTAGGGTGGTATCCTAAACCCGATTTACCATTCCTAAGAGGTTGATCTTTTTGCATCATGCTTGACCCCTCGGACCCCCTAATGAGTCTATCTAGGTTTTTCTCTAATTTATCATGTTTTGCCTTTAAAACTTGATTTTCCTTTTTCAACTTCTAACCTTAGGATCATTAAACCTACCTAGATCATTCCTAGGTCTACCCATTTTTCTAGGCATATGCCTCCCTTTCTTAGGATTTATGCCTTGGTCCTTGGTCCTTAGTCCTAGCATTCCTAGATATGTCATGAAACATAGAATTTTTGATGTTTTGGCATGCAATAGTGTTCTTGGTTCTATCATGATATTTAAAGCCAAAATTACATCTAGGCAAGCAATCATTTACATTTCTAGTATTCATGGAAGAATTTGAAGCATAAGTGGAGTTAGGGATTACCTCCCTTACCCTTGGGGCTCCCCCTTGATGTGTGCTCCTCTTCCTTTCTTCTTTCTCCCATTTTCTAAGGTGCTCCATCTTCTTAAGCTCTCCTTTCCTTGGACATTTTGTATGGTAATGCCCTAGCTCCCCGCATGTGAAGTATCGAATTCTCCTTCTTTTGTTTTGAGCTTCCTCATTCCTACAACCCATATTAGATTTAAATTGAATGGACCCGGGTTTAGGAATTACCTCCTTTTTACCTAGTGGGCACTTATCCTTGTAATGCCCCTTTTTGTTGCACCCAAAACATATGATATGCTCTTTTGAATTTGCCTTGGTGGAGGTTGGAGCTTTCTCTTGCTCTTGTGTGGATGAGGGTCTCTCCTCCCCCTCAACCCTTGATGTTGATACTTCTTCTTCTTCTTCGGATGAGGTGGATGTTTTTTCACTCAATTCCTCCACTTCACTTGAAGTTGATAATTCTTTTTCTCTTTGGTCTTCTTGGATACTTGAACTTGTTTCTTCGGGCTCCTCTACTAGTTGAGCTTGTGTAGGGGTTTTATGAACTTCTTCCAATTTATTCCACAACTAATATGCATTTGAATATGTCCCTACACTACTCAAAATATTGTTAGGCAAAATGTTAACCAAAATATTGATTACCTTTTCATTGGCCCTAGCTTTTTCTTGTTGCTCTTGATTCCAATATCTAGGCCTAAGCTTCTTCCCGTGCTTATCCTTTAGAATCTCAAAGGGCTCTTCAAGCGTAATTCTACATGCCCACTCTGTTCTGAACCAAGTCTCAATCCTTGCCCTCCAAAAGTCAAAATCCTCATGGTCGTAGGCCGGTGGAGTGTAGATGGCATCCCCAAGTTTGTCTTCCATTTTCTTCTCCTCTAGCATGTGCTCCCTCAGCGGTTAGTCCAATGAGAGTGGTCCTTCGCTTTGATACCAATTGTTGGATCGATTCCGTACGCTAGAGGGGGGTGAATAGCAATTCTTCGATTCTTTTCACCTATGTTGTTAGTTGCGCAACGAAAATACAAACAAAAATCAAACTAACAACAATGACAATGATAACAAACCAAATTTACCTGGTATCCACCCCGGACGGGTGACTAATCCAAGAATCCGTCAGTGGATCACTCCCCGGATAACCTCCGGCTAGCCCTTGTCGCTACTTGTGGGAGGAGAAACCTTGCCACAACACCAAGCACACTCTGAGCACAAAGAGACTACTAACAAGCCTTAACCAAGCTTGTTTCGTCAAGAAAAGAAAGCATGAAATGAGCCCCTTTAAATAGGGCTCGAATCTGAAACAGCCGCTACCAGTCGACTGCCCTGGGGCAGTCGACTAGTCCCCCTCAGATTCGACCGTTACCGTACAATATTCTGTTAAGGCAATCTGTGGTCCGGAGTGACCAAGTGTTTTGATGTTTGGGCAAAGATTTAAGTTAGGTTTACCCTTGTTATCTCATATGTGTATGTTGAGTGTGTAGGTTGTACAGGTTACACATATGAACTTGACTGGATGGCCTCAGTAGGGTGAAGGGTGGTATGGAGATAAGCTGGAGGCTTGTGTGCACCCGAGGGACCTTGGAGAGCAGGGACGATGAGCTGATGGGCACGGACTTCGAGGCATGCGTGAAGGATGGCACGGAGGCAAGCTGGAGCCTTGCGATCATCCGAGGGACGGGAGCCGAAGATGAAGAGGGCTCGAAGGCAATAGTCGAGGCTGCGGACGAGGAGTCAGTCGAGTTGTGAGGGTACAAGTGCTGTGTGATTGTACTCGAGAAATCCTAGGGTTTGAGTGCGGAGTAAAATGTACTCAGGAAGGGTAACCTTAGGTGGGTGAGTAGACCAGTCGACTGGCCTGGGGGCAGTCGACCGATAGAACTCACAGAAGGGTTTCAGCTTGGGAGCAGTCGACTGGTAGGTGGTTGATGAGTTGGCTGAGAATTCGAACGTTAGGGTGCAATGGTCGAATTCTTGTGGCACCAGTCGACTGCCCTGGGAGCAGTCGACTGGTGACGAGGGTTTCAACCCGAGTCCTATTTAAAGAGGACGTCATGGTGGCTGAGATTCTTGACGAATCTTATCTTGGTTAAAGGCAAGATAGTAGTCTTTGTGCTCAGAGGTTTGCTTGAGATTGTGGCGAGGTTTCTCCACCCACAAGGAGTGACGAGTGCTAGCCGGAGGTTATCTGGGGAGTGATCCACCGACTGATTCTTGGATTAGTCACCCGTCCGGAGTGGATACCAAGTAAATCTTCTTGTTAGCATTGTTTATTTTGTTTATTATTATTTCCGTTGTGCAACTAACAACGTAGGAAGAAGAAGTTCTGAAGAAACGCTATTCACCCCCCCCTCTAACGGACGTTTTCGATCTATCAATTAGTATCAGAGCGAAGGACCGCTCTTGATCGGACTAACCGCCGAGGGAGCACACGCTAGAAGGAAAAGGAAATGGAAGATAAATTTGGGGACGACATCTACACTTCGCCGCCCTACGACCATGAGGATTTCAAGTATTGGAAGGAGAGAATGGAGACATGGTTCGGGATGGAGTGGAGTCTTAGAATTGCACTTGAAGAGCCCTTCGAAGTTCTAAAGGACAAGAACGGGAAGAGGCTTCGTCCTAGATATTGGAACAAGGAACAACAAGAGCATTCTATGGCAAACGAAAAGGTAATTGGTATATTAGTTAATCTTTTGCCTAATAGTGTTTTAAGTTGTGTAGGTAAATATGAGAATGCTCATGAATTGTGGGATGAGTTGGAAAAATGTTACAAGAACCCTACACAAATTCAAGAGCCTAAGGGGAAAAATCAAATCAGTCAAGAAGAAGAAAAAGAAAAGGAAGTATCTACATCTTCAAGTGAGGGAGAGAGTGAAAGATCATCAACCTTCTCAAGAGAAGAAGAGGAGGTATCGATTTCAAGAATTGAGGGGGAGAGACCCTCAACCGTATCGGATCAAGAGGAGGCATCTACCTCATCCAAGGTTGAAGAGGAAGTCAACCTAATCTCTACCTCCACCAAAGCCAAGACCAAGGAGCACATTATATGCTTTGGTTGCAACGAAAAGGGCCACTACAAGGCAAAGTACCCGAAAGGTAAAAAGGAGGTAAAATCTAAACATATTTCAATTTCTTTTAATTCTAACAAGGACTGTAGGAATGAGGAAGCCCAAAACAAAAGAAGGAGGATTCGATGCTTCACGTGTGGTGAGCTAGGGCACTACCACACCAAGTGCCCTAGAAAAAGTGAGCTAAAGAAAATGGAGCACCTGAGGAGATGGGAGAAAGAAGAAAGGAAGAAGAGAAGAAGCCCACATCAAGGAGGAACTCCAAATGTAAGGAAGGTAACTCCTTGTAACGCCCGCTTCTTTTTTTTTCATAAGCGGCGTTACGTTAACATGCTTAGGGCATGTAGACATCATAAGGCAGCGGAATAACTTTAACTTATACATGCCCTACTACCATTCCTAACTTATTGACATGGGAACCTTAGCATATTAACTTTGAACTTAAGCATCATATCATGTCATACATAACGTCATATCATAAGGTTCCAGAAGTCATTATTCAAACATATAAGTAACCAAGGTGAAGTTCTAGCATAAACAGTAAACATATAGTTTCCTGGGCCAAGTCACTACTACACACATGCGTTCGTGCCCTCCTGCTGCTTCCATCATTGTCCCCTTGAATGATCTGCGGTATAAGGAAATAAGACTGTAAGCACACAGGCTTAGTAAGACTCTTTCCTACTCACAAAAACCATTCATCATTCATCATTCATCATTCAACATCTCATAATGAGCACATGAAACATTAACATACTTGGTGCTCTACTTAGAACATAACATCTTACATCACTTATCGTATACATAGCATGGCATTAACATAAACATAGTAAACATTCTAAACATTGCATGATACATGGCATAAACATAAACATAGTAAACATTCTAAGCATGACATCATACATAGCATAAACATAAACATAGTGAACATTCTAAGCATGGCATAATACATGGCATAATACCTATCATATCATATGAACATCTTCTTAACATAATCATGGCATAGTTCATTCATTCTCATGCATACTTCTTAACATGAACGTAAGCATAAAATCTTATCACATAGCATAATGCATAACATGAATGGATGCATGAGTGAAATTAAATGCTTAAACATAATCATCATAACATCATTTGGGGTCCCCGGCTTGTACCACATACATACATCATAGCGCGCATCCCTAGCAAGTCCGAGGTCACGAGCCCCGACCTACTAGGGTAAGGACAGTATAGTCGGTAGTTCCCGAACCGAGGCGTTCTTAAGGTGCCCATCCCTGTTGCATAGCTCCGGTAGTGCCAGAACCGTGGACAGCTTCGGTAGTCCAAAATCGGGGCGTTCTTAAGGTGCCCATCCCTTGGACCCATACTTCGGTCCGGTACAAGCCCATACATAAAGTAAAATACTTTTTATGTTTCATCATTCATAAGACATTCATAGCATAACCATGTTACATAAAACATGACTTAACACATGCTTGTCCTTTCATTGTTCATTCTTGTTGCATAACATCATGATGCCTGTAAGGCATGAGCATTATCTTCATTCATAAACATGGTATGCATCTTCTTTCATAAGCATGACATACATCTTTATTCATACAACATGGCATGCATCATTCTTATCATGAACATAAACATAACATACTTATCATGGCATCGTTCTTATCATGAGCCTAACATAACATACCTATCATAGCATCATTCTTATCATGAACATACCCCTACCATCCTTCATCATTCATATCATGAACATAAACCTATCATACTTATCATGGCATCATTCATATCATGAACATAAACCTATCATACTTATCATGGCATCCAGTCATAACCTAAACATTAACCATAAAGCATGATGCTTTAACCATAGGGTCATATAAGACCATAGGAAGTCCTTGGGGCTCATGATTATGGTTAACCCTAACCTTTAGGCCACTTTCCTAGGGCTGGCCGAAACTTATAAGGCTATGGGGGTATGGAAAAATTCCATTAAAATCCCCAATCAATCATTAAACACTAATCACATCTTACCATAGAGCCATTGGAGCCCTTACTTGAAATAAATCATAACTTTTACCCTATTAACCCTTCTTGGCCGAAACTTATAGAGTCTCTAGGCCAGGTGAAAATTCACATAATCACCCTCCATCACCCTTATATCATGACAACACATAAAAATATATACTTGAAGTTTAGGACTCAACCCTAACCTTTGGGTCCTTGAGGTTGGCCGAAACTTATAGGGTCTCTAGGGTAATCCAAAAATTTCCAAAAATTATACTTAACCTCTACACATCACAAGGGAACATTAAATAACATTATCAAGATTTTTGGCATAATTATAGACCTTTAAATCATGGTGTCTGAAACCCTTAAACTTAGGGTTCTTAGTTTTGTTTCTTTCATGTTGGCCGATACCCTAGGGTGTCCTAGGGGACTCCAAAAATTCCCAAAAATTATACTTAACCTCTAAACATCATAAGGGAATATTAAACAACATTATCATGATTTTTAGCATAATTATAGACCTTTAAATCATGGTGGCTGAAACCCTTAAACTTAAGGTTCTTGGTTTTTCTTCCTTTCAACATCAAATCCAAAAACTAACCAATATATCATGCTAAAAATCATGGAAATCATAAGGAACTATTATACCACAGGTGAGGGAGTCTTACCTTGGGTTTCTTGATTTTTCGAACCTTGGAAGAGAAGAAAATGGTAAGATCTTTGGACCCTTGAACACCCTTGTCCTTGTATCCTTGGAAGACCCCTTAGAATCTTGGAGATGAGACCTCTTGTGGAGCTTTTCCAAGGGAGACTCCTCCTTTGGTGTTCGGCAAGGATGAGGGAAGGAGGAGGAAGCAATTGCAAAGTAATGGGAAGAAAAGGTAACTCCCAAACCCCCTATTTATCACCCATTAAGGAGGTAAATGAAGAGTCTCTCCATGACCCTTCATCTTCTTCTAAGCCTTAACCAATATCCACTTCATTTCCTCATAACATTCCCTTGCTAGATGAGTTGGTTAGAGCCTACATGGTTGTACAAGAGGTCCAAGGTTCAATCCTTGGCTCATGCACCTTTATTTTTATTTTTATTTCATTTATCTTATTATTTTATTGTTCCTAAATTCTGAAAATCCCCCCTAAAATCACCCATAATTATGCTAATATTAGTAAATAAAATCCTTTTATATTTATATTAATTTTACCTAATTAATACCCATTTTTGGGCCCATTTAAAGCTCATTAGTACCTAATTTCTCGATTTAAATAGGAACATTAGGCTAAGATTTACCCATAATTGTGCTAATATGCCTAATTAAATCATATTTATATTTATACTAATTTTTACCTAAAATCCACCTATAATCGTGGTACTAGAAAGCCTATATAAGGCCCATTAGTACTTAGTTTTTCCTCAATTTAAATGAGAAAATATGGATTTCTAGGCCACATTTTGTATTAATATTTCTAGATCCCTCGGAAAATTAGCTAAACATGCTCAATATTTTAAGAAAATATTAAGAGAATTTTTCGGGTCGTTACACTCCTAACCTTAAGCCAAAATGTAATTCAATTTCAAGTTCCTCTTTGCATATTAAAAGTCATGTTAATCATTGATCCATGCATGCTAAAATTAACGAAAATTGCTTAATGGTGCATAATTTTGGTTTCAAATATAATGATAGGACTAGGGTTTACATGGTAGATCAACACCCTAAGAAAAACATGCATCATAGTAAATCTAGGACCTTTGTACCTAAGAATCATGACACTAATCCCAAAAAGGGAAGAAATGTGCCTAGGAAAATGGGTAGTCCTGGGAATGTCCAAGGTGGACATATGAGTTCTAAGGATAGAACTCTAGAAAGGGAAAATCAAGCCTTGAGGGCAAGACTTGACACATTAGAAAAGGCCCTAGAAAGATTCTGGTTGGATCTAAGGGCTTAGACATGGTGTTGGGTAGTTTAAAACCTAACTATGATAGATCGGGCTTGAGATACTGGTCTAAGACCTCCAAGGCATATGGAAAGAGATATGATGGGAAGCATATAATCATGGCAAGGAGGGTAAGTCCAAGGATGACAAGGGGGTGCCATCTAAAGGGAAAGAAAGTGGCTTAACCAAGGACAAGGTGTCCAAGGATAAGAAGGTTAGATTGGTAGTCCAAAAATCATCGGAGGTTCATGGGTGTGGCTTAGTGTGGGCTGAGTCACCAAGGGAGGTGGCTAAGGCTCAGAGCACAAGGGGGAGCTCTAGGAGCCTTTAGGGTCCATGGTAAATGGATCTCAAAAGTTTTTCTCCTAGAAATTAGGTGAAATGTGTCAAAAGGGATTGGAAGACTTGGGTAAGTCTTAACCCTAGGTATTGGCACATTAAAAGGAAATTTAGGGAGAAAATGATGATAATAGGGTTATATTTGAGAAAATTGAGGTTAAATGTGTGAATACCATATAATTCAATGATAGAAATGACTTATGATGAAGGATAAGAGGATACATTAAGGAGAAGTCGAAATTAGAACTTTTGGAATGAGTTTAAATGACAGATTTTAGAGAAAATTTAGTTTCGTGCCAATCTTGTGATCCAGAGTACATTTGTTTGGAAACGTATTTTTCCAAGTAGACATTGACTCCACAAATCTCCCCACAAAATTTCATAATTTTTGGAGATTTGAGGAATTATGTAGGCATTTCTAAAATTGGGCTGAAAACCTAAAATTCAGGTATCAGTCGACTGCCCAGGGGGGCAGTCGACTGATCCGAGTGAAATTCAGCCTAGAAGCTCTCTGTAAGTTTTGGCAGTCGACTGCGTCCATCAGAGTTACAGAGAAAAGGTATATTGGATGATAAGAAATGACCTTAAAATTAAAATCCTTGATTATGATCCTTGAACAAGGGTGTGTCTCATGGTTTATTGGTGATTATATGAAATGAGACGATATGGATATTATGGATAATTCAAGGACGATTGATAAGGGATAAGAAGTAGATTTCCTTTTATGTTGAGGATATTAAAAGGAAAGAGTTAAGGACAATTCTTTGTGACCATTGACATTGGGTAGAGTGACAAACACATGGAATTATTGATAGATTTGAAAATTGATACAAAATGCCAAACTTTTGAGGAAATTAAAAGTCGTAACAAAAAGTCAAGCACATTTGTGGTTTTCATGAAATCATATTTTTCTAGGATAGGGTATATCCTAGCAAATGTGCTTGCAAACTTTTTAAATTTCTTCTGGGTTTTGTTGAGTTCTTGTTTGGCACTAGGGATAAGGTTGCTTGGGGCAATCCTTTAATGGTGTCCAAGGGAGAAGAACTTGGTTGTTAGGTTGGGTAGAACCTAACTTGGTGTTAGGGTGATAATTTGGGTAGAACTTTACCTAAGTTTAATGAAAATTGGGAGAAAGCATAGGTTAAGGGGGAGGTTGCCTCCTTGTTTGCCTTAATTTTCATAAGAAAATTTTTGGATTTTATGTCAAACTTATGAATGTGATAGATACATTGTGGAATATATTTTTCCCAAGTAGGTATGGGTACCACAATGTTCTCCATGAAATTTTGGAATTTTTGGAGAATTGTTAAATTTCTGGCACATTTCTGAATGTGGCCTGAAAAATTGAATTTCAAAGTATCAGTCGACTGCCAACAGGGGCAGTCGACTGGTCAGGGCTGGTGTGGGTATCCAGCAGCTGACTTAGGTTCAAATAATGGAAAACAAGTGAATGGGAGGCTCGTACACATTGTTTATGATCATTAGGAATTCAAATAACAAATAATTGGGATATTGTTGGGTTCTTTTTGATAGGCAAAGGGGGAGAAGTTTGGGTTTAAGTTGGGAAACCAAACATACCTTTGCTAGAAACCCTTCGTTTAGCGGGATCTGAGTTTAAGGGGGAGCATGGTTGCTCCAATTTTGGCGTAAGGGGAACCTTGAAGAGGGTCTTAAAAAGCCTTTATAAGTCCAATGTAGGGGGAGCTTGGGAGAAGCCTTAAAAAGCCCATTTTAGTGAAAAGTCTTGGCTTGGAGGGCTAGGTGGGAGAAAGTCCTAGCTTGGAGGGCTAGGTGTGAGAAAGTCCTAGCTTGGAATGCTAGGTGTGGAAAAATCCTAACTTGGAGGGTTAGGTGTAGGATGTCTTGGGATAAGATCCATGTATGCATTGCATATGCATTTATTTAGCATTATTTTTGCTATTGACTACTATTTTGCTTTCCCTAACTTAAACGTATTGCCAAACATCAAAAAGGGGGAGATTGTTGAGGCAATCTGTGGTCCGGAGTGACCAAGTGTTTTGATGTTTGGGAAAAGGGTTTAAGTTAGGTTTACCCTTGTATCACATATGTGTATGTTGAGTTTGCAGGTTGTACAGGTTACACATATGAACTTGACTGGATGGCCTCGGTAGGGTGAAGGGTGGCATGGAGACAAGAAGGAGGCTTGTGTGAACCCAAGGGATCTTGGAGAGCAGGGACGATGAGCTGATGGGCGCGGACTTCGAGGTATGCGTGAAGGATGGCATGGAGGCAAGCTAGAGGCTTGCGTGCATCCGAGGGACGGGAGCCGAAGATGAAGAGGGCGCGAAGGCAATAGTCGAGGCTGCGGACGAGGAGTCATTCGAGTCGTGAGGGTACGAGTGCTGTGTGATTGTACTCGGAAAATCTTAGGGTTTGAGTGCGGAGTGAAATGTACTCAGGAAGGGTAACCTTTGGTGGGTGAGTAGATCAGTCGACAGGCCTGGGGGCAGTCGACTGATGGAACTCACAGAAGGGTTTCAGCTTGGGAGCAGTCGACTGGTAGGTGGCTGATGAGTTGGCTGAGAATTCGAACGTTGGGGTGCAATGGTCGAATTCTTGTGGCATCAGTCGACTGCCCTGGGAGCAGTCGACTGGTGATGAGGGTTTCAACCCGAGTCCTATTTAAAGACGACGTCGTGGTGGCTGAGATTCTTGACGAATCTTATCTTGGTTAAAGGCAAGATAGTAGTCTTTGTGCTCAGAGGTTTGCTTGAGATTGTGGCGAGGTTTCTCCACCCACAAGGAGCGACGAGGGCTAGCCGGAGGTTATCCGCGGAGTGATCCACCTATTGATTCTTGGATTAGTCACCCGTCCGGGGTGGATACCAAGTAAATCTTCTTGTTAGCATTGTTTATTTTGTTTATTATTATTTCCGCTGTGCAACTAACAACGTAGGAAGAAGAAGTTTTGAAGAAACGCTATTCACCACTCTTGATTGGACTAAACGCCGAGGGAGCACACGCTAGAAGGAAAAGGAAATAGAAGATAAATTTGGGGACGACATCTACACTCCGCCGCCCTACGACCATGAGGATTTCAAGTATTGGAAAGAGAGAATGGAGACATGGTTCGGGATGGATTGGAGACTTAGAATTGCATTTGAAGAGCCCTTCGAAGTTCCAAAGGACAAGCACGGGAAGAGGCTTCGTCCTAGATATTGGAACAAGGAACAACAAGAGCAATCTATGGCAAACGAATAGGTAATTGGTATATTAGTTAATCTTTTGCCTAATAGTGTTTTAAGTTGTGTAGGTAAATATGAGAATGCTCATGAATTGTGGGATGAGTTGGAAAAATGTTACAAGAACCCTACACAAATTCAAGAGCCTAAGGAGAAAAATCAAATCAGTCAAGAAGAAGAAGAAGAAAAGGAAGTATCTACATCTTCAAGTGAGGGAGAGAGTGAAAGATCATCAACCTTCTCAAGAGAAGAAGAGGAGGTATCGATTTCAAGAATTGAGGGGGAGAGACCCTCAATCGTACCGGATCAAGAGGAGGCATCTACCTCATCTAAGGTTGAAGAGGAAGTCAACCTAATCTCTACCTCCACCAAAGCCAAGACCAAGGAGCACATTATATGCTTTGGTTGCAACGAAAAGGGCCACTACAAGGCAAAGTACCCGAAAGGTAAAAAGGAGGTAAAATCTAAACTTATTTTAATTTCTTTTAATTCTAACAAGGGTTGTAGGAATGAGGAAGCCCAAAACAAAAGAAGGAGGATTCGATGCTTCACGTGTGGTGAGCTAGGGCACTACCACACCAAGTGCCCTAGAAAAAGTGAGCTAAAGAAAATGGAGCACCTGAGGAGATGGGAGAAAGAAGAAAGGAAGAAGAGAAGAAGCTCACATCAAGGAGGAACTCCAAAGGTAAGGAAGGTAACTCCTAACCTTAAGCCAAAATGTAATTCAATTTCAAGTTCCTCTTTGAATATAAATAGTCATGTTAATCATTCATCCATGCATGCTAAAATTAACGAAAATTGCTTAATGGTGCATAATTTTGGTTTCAAATATAATGATAGGATTAGGGTTAACAAGGTAGATCAACACCCTACGAAAAGCATGCATCATAGTAAATCTAGGACCTTTGTACCTAAGGATCATGACACTAATCCCAAAAAGGGAAGGAATGTGCCTAGGAAAATGGGTAGTCCTGGGAATGTCCAAGGTGGACATATGAGCTCTAAGGATAGAACTCTAGAAAGGGAAAATCAAGCCTTGAGGGCAAGACTTGACACATTAGAAAAGGCCCTAGAAAGATTCACGGTTAGATCTAAGGGCTTAGACATGGTGTTTGGTAGTTTAAAACCCAACTATGATAGATCGGGCATGGGATACTGGTCTAAGACCTCCAAGGCATATGGAAAGAGATATGCTGGGGAAGCATATAATCATGGCAAGGAGGGTAAGTCCAAGGATGGCAAGGGGGTGCCATCCAAAGGGAATGAAAGTGGTTTAACCAAGGACAAGGTGTCCAAGGTTAAGAAGGTTAGATTGGTAGTCCAAAAATCACCGGAAGTTCATCGGTGTGGCTTAGTGTGGGCTGAGTCACCAAGGGAGGTGGCTAAGGCTCAGAGCTCAAGGGGGAGCTCTAGGAGCCTTTGGGGTCCATGGTAAATGGATCTCAAAAGTTTTTCCCCTATGAAATTGGTGAAATGTGTCAAAAGGGATTGGAAGACTTGGGTAAGTCTTAACCCTAGGTATTGACACATTAAATGGAAATTTAGGGAGAAAAGGATGATAATAGGGTTATATTCGAGAAAATTGAGGTTAAATGTGTGAATACCATATAATTCAATGATAGAAATGACTTATGATGAAGGATAAGAGGATACATTAAGGAGAAGTCGAAATTAGAACTTTTGGGATGAGTTTAAATGACACATTTTAGAGAAAATTGAGTTTCGTGCCAATCTTGGGATCCAGAGTACATTTGTTTTGAAACGTATTTTTCCCAAGTAGACATTGACTCGACAAATCTCCCCACGAAATTTCATAATTTTTGGAGATTTGAGGAATTATGTAGGCATTTCTGAAATTGGGCTGAAAACCTGAAATTCAGGTATCAGTCGACTGCCCATGGGGGCAATCGACTGATCCGAGTGAAATTCAGCCCAGAAGCTCTCTGTAAGTTTTGGCAGTCGACTGCCCCATGGGCAGTCGACTGGTCCATCAGAGTTAGAGAGAAAAGGTATATTGGATGATAAGAAATGACCTTAAAATTAAAATCCTTGATTATGATCCTTGAACAAGGGTGTGTCTCATGGTTTATTGGTGATTATATGAAATTAGACGATATGGATATTATGGATAATTCAAGGAAGATTGATAAGGGATAAGAAGGAGATTTCCTTTTATGTTGAGGATATTAATAGGAAAGAGTTAAGGACAGTTCTTTGTGACCATTGACATTGGGTAGAGTGACAAACACATGGAATTATTGATGGATTTGAAAATTGATACAAAATGCCAAACTTTTGAGGAAATTAGAAGTCGTAACAAAAAGTCAAGCACATTTGTGGTTTTCATGAAATCATATTTTTCTAGGATAGGGTATATCCTAGCAAATGTACTTGCAAACTTTTTAAATTTTTTCTGGGTTTTGTTGAGTTCTTGTTTGGCACTAGGGATAAGGTTGCTTGGGGCAATCCTTTAATGTGTCCAAGGGAGAAGAACTTGGTTGTTAGGTTGGGTAGAACCTAACTTGGTGTTAGGGTGTTAATTTGGGTAGAACTTTACCTAAGTTTAATGAAAATTGGGAGAAGACATAGGTTAAGGGGGAGGTTGCTTCCTTGTTTGCCTTAATTTTCATAAGAAAATTTTTGAGTTTTGTGTCAAACTTGTGAATGTGATAGATACATTGTGGAATGTATTTTTCCCAAGTAGGTATGGGTACCACAAAGTTCTCCATGAAATTTTGGAATTGTTGGAGAATTGTGAAATTTCTGGCGCATTTCTGAATGTGGCCTGAAAAATTAAATTTCAGAGTATCAGTCGACTGCCAACAGGGGCAGTCGACTGGTCAGGGCTGGTGTGGGTATCCAGCAGCTGACTTAGGTTCAAATAATGGAAAACATGTGTATGGGAGGCTCGTACACATTGTTTATGATCATTAGGAATTCAAATAACAAATAATTGGGATATTGTTGGGTTCTTTTTGATAGGCAAAGGGGGAGAAGTTTGGGTTTAAGTTGGGAAACCAAACTTACCTTTGCAAGAAACCCTTGGTTTAGGGGGAGCTGAGTTTAAGGGGGAGCATGGTTGCTCCAATTTTGGCATAAGGGGAACCTTGGAAGGGTCTTAAAAAGCCTTTGTAAGTCCAATGTAGGGGGAGCTTGGGAGAAGCCTTAAAAAGCCCATTTTAGTGAAAAGTCCTAGCTTGGAGGGCTAGGTGTGAGAATGTCCTAGCTTGGAAGGCTAGGCATGGAAAAATCTTAACTTGGAGAGTTAGGTGTAGGATGCCTTAGGATAAGATCCATGTATGCATTGCATATGCATTTATTTAGCATTATTTTTGCTATTGACTACTATTTTGCTTTCCCTAACATAAACGTATTGCCAAACATCAAAAAATGGGGAGATTGTTGAGGCAATCTGTGGTCCGGAGTGACCAAGTGTTTTGATGTTTGGAAAAGGGTTTAAGTTAGGTTAACCCTTGTTATCTCATATGTGTATGTTGAGTGTGCAGGTTGTACAGGTTACACATATGGACTTGGCTGGACGGCCTCGGTAGGGTGAAGGGTGGCATAGAGACAAGAAGGAGGCTTGTGTGCACCCGAGGGATCTTGGAGAGCAGGGACGATGAGCTGATGGGCGCGGACTTTGAGGCATGCGTGAAGGATGGCATGGAGGCCAGCTGTAGGCTTGCGTGCATCCGAGGGACGGGAGCCGAAGATGAAGAGGGCGCGAAGGCAATAGTCGAGGCTGCGGACAAGGAGTTAGTCGAGTCATGAGGGTATGAGTGCTGTGTAATTGTACTCGGGAAATCCTAGGGTTTGAGTGCGGAGTGAAATGTACTCAGGAAGGGTAACCTTAGGTGGGTGAGTAGACCAGTCGACTGGTCTGGGGGCAGTCGACTGACGGAACTCACAGAAGGGTTTCAGCTTGGGTGTAGTCGACTGCCCCTGGGAGCAATCAACTGGTAGGTGGCTGATGAGTTGGCTGAGAATTCGAACGTTGGGGTGCAACGGTAGAATTCCAGTGGCACCAGTCGACTGCCCTGGGAGCAGTTGACTGGTGGCGAGGGTTTCAGCCCGAGTCCTATTTAAAGAAGACATCGTGGTGGCTGAGATTGTTGACGAATCTTATCTTGGTTAAAGGCAAGATAGTAGTCTTTGTACTCAGAGGTTTGCTTGAGATTGTGGCGAGGTTTCTCCACCCACAAGGAGCGATGAGGGCTAGCCGGAGGTTATCCGGGGAGTGATCCACCAACGGATTCTTGGATTAGTCACCCGTCCGGGGTGGATACCAAGTAAATCTTCTTGTTAGCATTGTTTATTTTGTTTATTATTATTTCCGCTGTGCAACTAACAACGTAGGAAGAAGAAGTCCGAAGAAACGCTATTCACCCCCCCTCTAGCGTACAAAAATGATCTATCACGTTCGAATTTGACAGCTGTTCCAGTCGACACCAGTCGACTGCTCCCAGAGCAGTCGATTGGTCCGAACCTAAGCCTAGGGTTACACTTCCTGAGTACTTTCCACTCCGCACTCGAACCCTCCCGGCATTGTTCCCGAGTACAACGACTCACACTAGGACCCTCACAACCTGGTCAATTCTTCACCAGCAGCCTCGACTGTTGCCTTCACGCCCTCTTCATCTTCGGTCCTCGTCCCTTGGATGCGTACGCAAGCCTCCAGCTTGCCTCCATGCCACACTTCATGTACGCCTCGAAGTCCGCATCCCTCGGCTCATCGTCCCTGCTATCAACGGTCCCTTGGATGTGCACGCAAGCCTCCAGCTTGCCTCCATGCCATCCTTCACCTGATGACATCAACCAAGTTCATGTGTACCTATACACCTACACACTCATGTACATATATTAGTCCAACAATAAATACTAACTTAACCATATTGACCAATACACATCAAAACCCCATGATCCTCCAGATCATCTTAGGGTCGATTGCCCCAACAAACACAACATCCTTTTCTGGCAATCCCTTATAACCTTGATCCCAAGGATGTGCCCTGCTTCTCCCAAGTCATTTATATCAAACTATTTGAACAACCATACCCTTACGTCTAATAATATTTTGACATTGTGCCAATGAGAAAAATATCATCTACGTATAGTACAAGAATACCACTACGTTTCCTTCACACCTCTTATATACACACGACTCATTCTGACTTTGAATAAATCCATATGACTAGATTATCTTATCAAAGCGGATGTTCCTCGTCATAGGTCCAGGGATTAGGTTCATGTTCGCCAGGGGCCAAGTCCAATGACTCTCCCAAGAACGTGAATCTCTCAGGTTGTCTAACAACCCTACCACTATGACGAAGTACCCCCTGTGTATCTTCTGTGACACACAGTGCAGTGACATGTGGTATGCCCTCTTGTACCATTGGTACTAAGGTTGGAACGTCCCCTCTTAATTCTTCAAGAATAATTCTACTCATGGGCTTGTGGTTCATCACATAGTCTTCATCAAAGAATCGAGCATTCATGCTATTGATTACCCTCTGATCCTTAGGACTATAGAATAAACCACCTTTCATCCCTTTATGATAGCCTATGAACAAGCACACTTCTGTACGAGATTGCAACTTATCAGTATCTCCCTTCAGCACCTGTGTTGGACTACCCCAAATTTGAATATGTCTTAGACTAGGCTTTCGTCCAGCCCACATTTCTGTGGGAGTAGAGGGTGCTGACTTAGATGTACCAAGTTCAGTATGTACGCTGCCGTTTCCAGAGTATATCCCCAGAACGAATCCAGCAACTCGGAGTAACTCATCATCGATCTAACCATCTCTATAAGAGTCCTATTCCTTCGCTCTGCTACACCATTCTGTTGGGGCGCACTGGGTGCAGACAATTGAGATTGAATCTCAATCTCTGATAAGTAAGTCCTAAACCCTCCCAAGAAGTACTCACCACCACGATATGATCGTAGTGTCTTCATACTTTTACCTTGATGTTTCTACACATCTGTCTTGAATTCTTTGAACTCATCAAAGCATTCAGACTTGCGATGCATCAAGTAAATATATTCATACCTTGAATAATCATCTATGAAAGAGACGAAGTATTCAAAACCACCACTAGCTTGGATAGACATAGGACCACACTGTAAGATGTGTATACTGAAAGACATGAATTTCATATATGAACATATTTATTTTGAAAAAAAATCATAACTACACTAGGTGCTTGTTTACATTAGTACATGCATGAAGTTCAATTACTTTGCATTGTAGATAACATGGTGTGTGGTGTCACACGGAAGATCATGTTATCAGTTCCTTGCTTAGTATAAAATAGAGGCTCACAAGCGAGATGGAATTGGACAAACCATCGGAATGGTTGTAGTGTAATTAGGTGTCGTTGGTCTTGACCATAGAATTACACTAGTGTGCTTTGAGTACATTGAGCAGGACTAAAACCCGAGGTTATCCAATTTGTACTAACTCGATAATTTGATAGGACCTCAGTCTTTATTATGGAGTACGATCCCTTATTCCGATATAATAACGGGCATATATTATTAATTATTATTTCTTTGATTTACCAATGTGCGAAATCTATTCTGTTAGATCGATAGACCCGGTAAGTTGGGAGGTAATATTAATAGTATGATGTGCTGTTTATTATTGACAGAATTCGTGTCCTGGTGAGTCGGGTTGATGATTCCCCTTGATAAGCTCGAAAGGTTCATCATGCTAAACCCTGTAGGTGGATTTGATCCGGCATGATGATTAGGTCAAGTGGTACTAATCAAGAACTCAGAGGATAATTAATTTGAATTATCAGTAATTTAAATTAATTAATGGACATTCGAGATCTTAAACATGGGGGATAGATGACTCATAATATGTGGAGCCCATATGAAAATATGGGGGTTGGTGAGGAAGTTCAATTAAGATCCTTTATTGGAATGAATCTTAATTAATGGATCGGGTTTAGATCCATTGGTGGGCCAAGATCCAACTCCTCCTCTTTGTCCCTACCTTAGCCCTATATATACCCAATGAGACCAGGAAACCAAGGCTAGACAATCCAATTAATCCACCCAATGTGATCTCTCTTTCTCTCCCTCGTTTCTCTCTCATGGGGCGTCAGTTAGAGGAGGGATAGCTTCTTCCTCCTCAACCCACTTTTCCTCTCCTTGGCTGCCGATCTCTGCTAGATAGAGGGAGGAGCTTGTCCTCCCTTTGGTGGTGAATGGCAAGGAGTGGAGGGTAGGTGGGTGGCATGTAGCGACCCGCCTTCTCCTGCCTTAGACGGATCGTTACTTTTGTCTACTTCTCGACTCTAATGCACGACTAAAAATGCGGAAATCTTTTTTTTTTCTTTTTAATCTATTTAAGAATGATATTCTAACTTAAATAGTCATGCATGATACCATGTCACACTTTCTTTCTCAAAAACTCGTAAGAAAATACTTATTGAAACTTGCCTCGCCCAACTCAGCTTGCGGGTATCAGTCGACTGATACTGTACCAGTCGACTGATAAGTCTGAAACCTGTTTTTCAGATTCGAAGCCTTGTTTCAAAACTCCACCAAACCTATACTTTCGAGCCATATAAAATCATGACACCATTTCTATACTCTATACCAGTTTTCTAAACAATTTAGCCATCAAAACGAATCCATAAACTTGAAATTAGGACTTTTGCGGAATTTAGCAAGTTATGAAAAATCTACATAGACTTTAAGCTAGAGTTTGTACCAAACTTAACTTCTAACCATTGAAACTCATCACACAAAATTCTGAAACATCCCTAAGGCATTATCAAATGAGAAAGCAACTTTTCTAAACATACTTAAGCAATAAAACTTGATTCAAAGGGAAATTAATACTATCTTGGCACATGCATCTATTTCTCTAACAAAGTATCAATATTTCAAACTACTCACACTTCTACTCATCCAATGCAATCATAAGGATATGTATGCTAAATGAAATGACATGGAATCTTTACTCTAAGAAATTGAGCATGTAAAACTATCCAAAGCTTAAATGTTCGCTAAACTCCATAAAGCAAGAACTTGAAATTTGAATAAACTAAAACATTGTAATTCAAATAACTAAATTGTCTCGTCTCAAGGATCTCTCCAAAATCAGCCACCACACACACTTTACTCAGCACCGCCTCGTCGCCTTCCTTCAGAATTGCTTGCCTTTACCTTTATCTGCAGTAAGAGGAAATGCAACTAGTAAGCAAAAAGCTTAGTAAGTACTATCTAGCTCACAAAATCTCGAAATGTGCAAACATGCTTCTTGATCAATATGAAAATCATATGAGATACTTATATGCTTGAAAGAAAACTAAGAACATGTATAACTCAAAACATGCATACTCAAGCATTAATAAATCTCAATTTACTTTTCTTGGCTCAACTTGAAACTTTAGCTATTCTTTAACTTTTTGAAAACTCTTTAAACTTTAGAAACTTTGCTAAAGCATATACTTGAAAATAATAATCACTTGGATCCACTGAAGACGTAAGTACCATCTCATGCGCGTTCCCTAAAAGGTTGGGGTAGCGAGCCACCAATCCTAATAGAGCAGACCTTGGTCTACCAGGGCCAAGACCTTGGAATTGGACACCTGGATTTCTTTAACGACGCCCTTGGACGCCGGGTACTGGCCTTAGAAAATAAAATAGCTTTTCTTTCTTTTCTTTCTTATCTGTAAATGCCTTGGCATTTTCTCGAGCACCTTGCGTGCTAAAATCCCTAAGTCTTGACTTTTGGGGATTTCTTAAGGCCTTGGCCTTTTCTTTTCTTATCTTTATCTTCTCTTTTCTTTTCTCATAACTTTCTTAGCCCCTAATCTCACATAGGGTGCTTTATCAAACTTATACAAGCATATAATGAACTAAGATCACATGCAAAAACTTAAACAAAAAGGAAATATCTCTTTTAAAAACTTTTAAGGGAAATTCTTGCGGAAAAACCGCCTCTTACTGCAGGTGAGCAGTACTTACATTGGTTTCCTTGAACTTACAACCAAAATTGACGTCGAGGGCTCGGGAGAAGCTTGAAATCTCTACGAACCGTCCGCGCCTACGTGTTCTTCTCGTCGAGACGGACGAAACGTTCCGTCTCCTTGGTTCCCTCTTGGCCGGCGCCCCCTTGGAAGAGGAGAGGAAGGCTTGGGAGGTGGCGTGCGTGCGTGAGGAAGAAGAGAGACGGCGCGCGTGGGGTTTGGGCGAGAGGGTTTGAGAGAAATAAAAACTTCTCCCTTTAATTTTCTATTTATACTATCTTTATGGAAAAAAAACGTAACTACTTCATAAATTTATTTCTCTCCACCTTTTGTTGTGCTTGATACCCTAGCCCAGCCGGTCGCGCGCGCGTCTGGTCTCCTGGTGGTCGCGGGTTCGAACCTCCTGCTGCCCTTAAACGTTTTTCCTTTTTTAAAAATACTAAACGGACTCGGAAAATTCCATAAAAATATTCTAAAAATTCCTAAAAATATCTAGAATATTTCTAAACCATTTTTAAATGGTTCTAAGGACTTTAAGAACTAAAAATGGGAATTTTGGGGCGTTACAATCCCCCATACCTTATAAAAAGTTCGTCCTCGAACTTAGAATAATTCTGGATATCTTTCTCTCATGCTGTCCTCACGTTCCCAAGTAGCCTCCTCATGCTTTTGATTCTGCCAGATGACCTTCACTAGTGGCACTTCTTTGTTTCTTAATCTTTTAACTGCTTTGTCCACTATCTGTGTCGGTCTGCTCTCATAGCTAAGATCTTCTTGGATCTGTACTGACTGAGGCTGAATCACTTGGCTAGGGTCGTGAATACACTTCTTTAGCATAGAGACATGAAAGGTACTGTGGATAGCTGACATATCCTCTGGCAAGTCCAGCTCATAGGCTACCTTCCCAACTCTCTTTATAATCTTGTAGGGTCCTATGTAGCGAGGACTCAGCTTGCCCTTTTTGCCAAATCTCATCACTCCCTTCATAGGAGCGACCTTGAGAAATACTGAATCTCCAACTTGGAATTCAAGTGGCCTACGGCGTGTGTCAGCATAACTTTTCTGTCTACTCTGGGCAGTCTCAATCCTCTGGCGGATCGTCTGGATAGCCTGAGTGGTCTCATCTATAAGCTCAGTCTGGCTGCCTAGTCCTGACTCCATCTCTTTCTTCTCACCAGCTTCTTGCCAACATATGGGTGATCTGCATTTTCTGCCATACAATGCCTCATAAGGCGCCATCCTGATGGTGGCCTGATAGCTATTGTTGTAGGCAAACTCAGCTAAGCACAGAAATTTGCACCAACTACCTTTAAAGTCCAATGCACAAGCCCTGAGCATGTCTTCTAAAATCTGATTTACTCTCTCTGTTTGTCCATCTGTCTGGGGATGGAAAGCTGTGCTGAACTGAAGTCTGGTGCCTAGGGCGTCCTGAACACACCTCCAAAAATGGGAGATGAACCGCCCATCTCTGTCAGAAACGATCGACTTCGGAACTCCGTGAAGCCTGATTACTTCTTTCACGTACAGCTGTGCTAACTGCTCTACCGAATGCGATAACTTGATGGCTAGGAAGTGGGCAGACTTGGTCAATCTGTCCACTATCACCCATATTGCATCGTGTCCATGGGTGGTTCTTGGAAGACCTGTGATAAAGTCCATGGATATTTCTTCCCACTTCCACTCTGGAATGGGAAGTGGCTGTAGAACTCCTCCTGGTCTCTGGTGCTCTGCTTTGACTCTCTGGCAGGTCAAGCAGGTACTGATATATCTGGCCACGTCTCGCTTGAGTCCAGACCACCAGAACCTCTTCTTTAAATCTTGGTACATCTTGGTAGAACCAGGATGCATAGAGTACGGGGTACTGTGGGCTTCTTCTAAAATATTCTTTCTTAGTTCCTCATCATTGGGGACGCAAAGGCGGTCTCCAAGATAGAGGATGCCACTATCTGATACTCGAAACTCTGAATTTTCTGCCTCTTGGATCTCCTGCTTGATCTTCTGGATCTCTGGGTCTTGACTTTGCTTTCTTTGTATATCCACAAGCAGGGTTGACTCTAGAGTCAATGCAGAAAGTTGCCCAATTATTACCTCGACTCCAAAATCCTTTATTTCTTTCTGAAGTGGTGGAGACAGTGATGATAGGGACATCAGTGCTGCGCAGGATTTCCTGCTCAGTGCATCTGCCACTTTATTAGCTTTACCTGGGTGGTAGAGGATTTCACAGTCATAATCTTTGACCAACTCTAGCCACCTGCGCTGCCTCATATTCAGATCCTTCTGAGTGAAGAAGTACTTCAAACTCTGATGGTCTGTGAAGATTCTGCACTGCACTCCATACAGGTAGTGTCTCCAGAGCTTCAGTGCAAAAACCACAGCTGCTAGCTCAAGGTCGTGGGTAGGGTAATTCTTCTCATAGTCCTTGAGCTGTCTGGAGGCATATGCTATTACTTTACCATCTTGCATGAGGACAGCTCCAAGGCCCATCTTGGATGCATCACTGTAGATGTCAAAGGCCTTGTCACTCTCTGGAACAGTCAGGATGGGAGCACTGGTCAATCTTTTCTTCAGTTCTAGAAACTGTGCTCGCATTTATCTGACCATTCAAACTTCTGTTCTTTCTGGTCAGGGCTGTGAGTGGAGAGGCTATTCTGGAAAAGTCCTCCACAAATTTTCTGTAATATCCTGCCAGGCCTAAGAAGCTTCTGATCTCACTGGCATTCTTGGGTCTACACCAGTTGCTGACTGCTTCTATCTTGGCTGGATCAACTTGAATGCCTTCTTTGGATACAATGTGACCTAGGAAGGTCACCTGATCTAGCCAAAACTCACACTTTGAGAATTTTGCATAGAGCTTCTCCTGCTGAAGGATCTGCAGCACTATCCTCAAGTGTGTAGCATGGTCCTCTGGAGTCTGTGAGTATATGAGAATATCATCAATAAATACAATGACGAATTTATCGAGATACTCCCTGAAGATGTGGTTCATCAGCTCCATGAAGACTGCTGGAGCATTGGTTACTCCAAAAGGCATTACTACAAATTCGTAGTGGCCGTATCTTGTCCTGAAGGCCGTCCTGGGGATGTCACTTTCTTTAACCTTTAGCTGATGATACCCAGAACGCAGGTCTATCTTCGAGAACACTGTAGCCCCTTTGAGTTGATCAAATAAATCATCTATTCTAGGAAGGGGGTACTTGTTCTTGATGGTTACCTTGTTCAGAGCTCTGTAGTCTATGCACAGACGCATAGACCCATCCTTCTTCTTGACGAAAAGTACAGGAGCTCCCCAGGGTGAATGACTCGGGCGGATGAAGCCCTTGTCTAGTAGCTCCTGGAGTTGCTCTTGTAATTCTTTCAGCTCTGCAGGAGACATACGATATGGGGCTTTTGAGACCGGACCGGTACCTGGCACCAGCTCAATCTCAAATTCCACCTCCCTGTTGGGCGGTAGTCCAGGTAGTTCTTCTGGGAACACTTCTGGATATTCGCAGACTACCCGTACATCCTCCTGCTTGAGTTCTTTCTTTGCTTCTGAGTCCACTATGTGTGCAAGAAAACCAGCACACCCTTGCTCTAGCATCTGGTGGGCTGCCAAGGCTGAGAGGAATTTCTGAGTCTTCCTCTTTGGGGCTCCTTGAAACTCGAATGGTGGTTCTCCTTCTGGGCTGAAAACCACCTTCCTTCTACGGCAGTCCACTGAAGCGCTGTACTTACTGAAGAAATCCATCCCTAAATGACATCATAATCCTTCATCTCAAGGACTATCCAGTCACTATAGAGCTCTCGGTTGGAAATCCAGATTGGTACTGCCCTTAGCCTCTGAGTAGAGGCCATTCTTCCCCTGACGGTAAGGTTGTTAAGAACTTCATCGTTCAACCTTTCTGGTGGCCTTTATACTGTTTAAGTAGTGCTCAGTGATCAAAGCACCACGTATTAGTTCTTCGGAGGTTTGTGGCCTCTTAACACTGCTAGCCCCTTTAACGCTATCTCAGGCCTTAACATCTTGAGCATTAGCCTAACCATCTCTTTTTCTGTGCTAACTAGCTCTGGGCACAGATGAGCTAACCGCTTAAACATCTTCACTGCTTCATCCACGGATAGTTCTCCTTGTCTGAACTCCGTGAATTCATCATAATGCTTGTTGGTTACTTGCATGTGAAAGTATTCTTCGAAGAACTCAGTCTCGAAGTCGGCCCATGTCATCTGGCTGACATTTCTCTTGGCCTTGACTCTCTTCCACTATATTCTAGCATCTCCCGTAAGGCAGAAAGATGCACACTTTATCTTCTCTACCTCATGCCAGTCCAGTAGCCCTACTATTCTTTCCAACGTTTTGAACCATGCTTAAGCATCCCATGGTTTGCTTGTGCCTGGGAAGTTCCCTGGCTTCAGTTTCTTCTACTGAATGAGGTACGCTTCTTGCCTTACCCCCCTTGCCGGACTACAGATGTAATCGATGGGTCTTCGATCACAACTGGTGCCACTACATTCGCCACCGGCGAGGTAATAATAACGACCTGCTAGTTAGCCATCCTAGTGGCAATAACTTGCTGTTGTTCTGCTAACTGTCTCTGTAACTGAGCCACCACGTCTAAGAGATTTGGTGGGGGTACTGACTCTGTTGCCTCTTGCCCTCTAGGAGCTTGCTCCTCGTTTTGGGCCTTTCTAGGACGTCCTCAAATGTATAACTTAACACTTAATGGTAATGTTCCCAAACTTGCTTTAGGATATAACAAGACCTTGGTCTTGATTCTTATCTCATTTCTTAGTCCTAGAACTCGTTCTAGGGCTTAGTAAGACCTTGGTCTTACTCAAAACTTTTATCAAGCACCTTGCGTGCCATAATCCCAAAACTTACTTTTGGGCAAATCAAGTAAGTACTTAAGCATTTCTCTAATATCCATTCTAGGGATTAAACATGATTCCGTGATACTAAGGTATTAAACATGCTTCCTTGTTCTATACACATATGAGTAAGTACTTAAGCATTTCTCTATACTGCAATTAAGTAATGGAGCAATAGAAAAACTGAAACTTAAAGCTTTCTTACTTGAAGACGGCAAGGTTGATGCTGATGTGTGTGTGATGCTGGAGAATGGGAACTGCTCTGATACCACCTGTAGCGACCCGCCTTCTCCTGCCTTAGACGGATCGTTACTTTTGTCTACTTCTCGACTCTAATGCACGACTAAAAATGCGGAAATCTTTTTTTTTCTTTTTAATCTATTTAAGAATGATATTCTAACTTAAATAGTCATGCATGATACCATGTCACACTTTCTTTCTCAAAAACTCGTAAGAAAATACTTATTGAAACTTGCCTCGCCCAACTCAGCTTACGGGTATCAGTCGACTGATACTGTACCAGTCGACTGATAAGTCTGAAACCTATTTTTCAGATTCGAAGCCTTGTTTCAAAACTCCACCAAACCTATACTTTCGAGCCATATAAAATCATGACACCATTTCTATACTCTATACCAGTTTTCTAAACAATTTAGCCCATCAAAACGAATCCATAAACTTGAAATTAGGACTTTTGCGGAATTTAGCAAGTTATGAAAAATCTACATAGACTTTAAGCTAGAGTTTGTACCAAACTTAACTTCTAACCATTGAAACTCATCACACAAAATTCTGAAACATCCCTAAGGCATTATCAAATGAGAAAGCAACTTTTCTAAACATACTTAAGCAATGAAAACTGGATTCAAAGGGAAAAATTATACTATCTTGGCACATGCATCTATTTCTCTAACAAAGTATCAATATTTCAAACTACTCACACTTCTACTCATCCAATGCAATCATAAGGATATGTATGCTAAATGAAATGACATGGAATCTTTACTCTAAGAAATTGAGCATGTAAAACTATCCAAAGCTTAAATGTTCGCTAAACTCCATAAAGCAAGAACTTGAAATTTGAATAAACTAAAACATTGTAATTCAAATAACTAAATTGTCTCGTCTCAAGGATCTCTCCAAAATCAGCCACCACACACACTTTACTCAGCACCGCCTCGTCGCCTTCCTTCAGAATTGCTTGCCTTTACCTTTATCTGCAGTAAGAGGAAATGTAACTAGTAAGCAAAAAAGCTTAGTAAGTACTATCTAACTCACAAAATCTCGAAATGTGCAAACATGCTTCTTGATCAATATGAAAATCATATGAGATACTTATATGCTTGAAAGAAAACTAAGAACATGTATAACTCAAAACATGCATACTCAAGCATTAATAAATGTCAATTTACTTTTCTTGGCTCAACTTGAAACTTTAGCTATTCTTGAACTTCTTGAAAACTCTTTAAACTTTAGAAACTTTGCTAAAGCATATACTTGAAAATAATAATCACTTGGATCCACTGAAGACGTAAGTACCATCTCATGCGCGTTCCCTAAAAGGTTAGGGTAGCGAGCCACCAATCCTAATAGAGCAGACCTTGGTCTACCAGGGCCAAGACCTTGGAATTGGACACCTGGATTTCTTTAACGATGCCCTTGGACGCCGGGTACTGGCCTTAGAAAATAAAATAGCTTTTCTTTCTTTTCTTTCTTATCTGTAAATGCCTTGGCATTTTCTCGAGCACCTTGCGTGCTAAAATCCCTAAGTCTTGACTTTTGGGGATTTCTTAAGGCCTTGGCCTTTTCTTTTCTTATCTTTATCTTCTCTTTTCTTTTCTCATAACTTTCTTAGCCCCTAATCTCACATAGGGTGCTTTATCAAACTTATACAAGCATATAATGAACTAAGATCACATGCAAAAACTTAAACAAAAAGGAAATATCTCTTTTAAAAACTTTTAAGGGAAATTCTTGCGGAAAAACCGCCTCTTACTGCAGGTGAGCAGTACTTACATTGGTTTCCTTGAACTTACAACCAAAATTGACGTCGAGGGCTCGGGAGAAGCTTGAAATCTCTACGAACCGTCCGCGCCTACGTGTTCTTCTCGTCGAGACGGACGAAACGTTCCGTCTCCTTGGTTCCCTCTTGGCCGGCGCCCCCTTGGAAGAGGAGAGGAAGGCTTGGGAGGTGGCGTGCGTGTGTGAGGAAGAAGAGAGACAGCGCGCGTGGGGTTTGGGCGAGAGGGTTTGAGAGAAATAAAAACTTCTCCCTTTAATTTTCTATTTATACTATCTTTATGGAAAAAAAAAACGTAACTACTTCATAAATTTATTTCTCTCCACCTTTTGTTGTGCTTGATACCCTAGCCCAGCCGGTCGCGCGCGCATCTGGTCACCTGGTGGTCGCGGGTTCGAACCTCCTGCTGCCCTTAAACGTTTTTCCTTTTTTAAAAATACTAAACGGACTCGGAAAATTCCATAAAAATATTCTAAAAATTCCTAAAAATATCTAGAATATTTCTAAACCATTTTTAAATGGTTCTAAGGACTTTATGAACTAAAAATGGGAATTTTGGGGCGTTACATGGCATGCAAGAGAGGGCCGGCAGGCGGCTGTTGAAGCCGGCGGCGCCAAAGGGAGAAGGAGGGGTGAGCAGCCGGATTTGGGTGATCAAGGAAGGAGATTCTTCTCCTTCTTCTTCTTCTTTGGTCTCCTCTCGAGGTCAGCTTCTGAGCCGGCAAAGCCTTGGAGGCTCCGGCGGACGGTGGCGCAAGGGTAGAGGAGAGAAGGGCCGACGGCGATAACCCTTTGATTAGGGTCTTGGTTCGGCTAGGAGAGAAGAAGAAAGCGTGATTATACGGAGGCCTCGGTGATCTCGGTTCGCTGTAGATCATCGCCCACATGACATTCGTGAAGAGAGGAACATAAGGTAGAAGTCCACGAGGTGATCGGAAAGGTATAACTCTTTCCATGCTCCTTTAAATTGATTATCCTTATGTCATACATGTGCTTATTTCATTTACCTCGTCATTTCATGTGTGTTAGTTTATTCATTTGATTTCGTATCATAGCCATTAATTTACTAACTGGACCCCGACCATAAACACAAAAGCCGGCGATCCACTCGTCGCCTTTTCCGCTGTCGAACGATCGAGCAAATCACAAGGCCGATTTTTGTAATTGGCCGAGTTGTGATTTGGATCATTCGATACGAAACGAGATGGTCGTAGGGAGACGGGTCTCCGTTCAGATTAATTTTTAATCCGTAGACATGGAGAGGTCTCTTGGATCGACCGAGTATTCGCTTAGGAAACCCGCCAAGCCATACCCAACAATTGGTATCAGAGCTGAGGTTTCCGGCTTGGTGTGTTTAGGATTGGTTTTTTTTTTCATTTTCATACATTTTATTTTGCTGGATGATGCATGGATGTGCGTAGGCTAACTTTGTGTTGCAGGCACGAGATTTCAACTTCATGGCCAAATATTTATTGTATGATGGTTATGCGTAATCAATTAATCTTCGGGGTTGACGAGGCTGAGTATTTAATTTTTGTAATTAAATACGACACATGTTTAGCCGAGCTTATTATTTTACTTTCGATCTAGTTTTCATGTACACTCCTTCATGCAGTATAGGATCGATGATGTAAATAATTAGCTAGTCATTTCAGCTCGGAGATCCCTCAATGTAGCTTGCGCTGAAGGAAGGGAGGAGCGGACGAAGTGACGACACGACTGGAGGCACATCAAAGACCAAGGGCCATGAATGTTGGAAAATCTAGGATTTTATGCATTTTTCATATTTTTGGTTGTGCTTGGTTGTGTGGTTGTGCTAAGTTAAAATTCCTTGAAATAAATTACTAAGTGGGAGAGGGACCCTAAGGGTCCCACGACTTCCATTACAATCCGATAAGTGATGCGAACAAGTCTGCACGTCAGGTCTGAGTGCCTTCCTCCCCATCGGACGGACTTGTTCTGCGGATCACTAGATCGGAAAAGACTATAGAAAATTGTTGAAGAGCATTTGTACTTCACCATCGGATGGCACATAATCGAAAACAATTTTTTTAGTGTCGTGTAATGGTGCACACTTAGATGCAAATAATAGTATCCTCCCCATCAGAGTCACTGCTATTATTTCGCAGAGCCGAGGTGATCCAACTATTGATCTTACTTGTCAAAAAGTTAGGTTGACAAGATAGTAAGATTGATAGGTAAAACCTCCTCTTACGAATGTAGGGATTCGTATACGTCCACACCATCGTGGCATGCGAATTTCTCGGTGTATAGGGGTGTTGGTTGATTTCGAAAATTAATTGTTTTGAGGAATCAATTTATTTTCAATTTCTAAAGTAGTGTACTATGTTGTGATTCTCAGGTTTTTCATAATGACCTTTAACCCACTAGCTACAATTCTTAAAGAAAATAAACTTACTGGCCCAAACTACATAGACTGGAAGAGGAAACTTGACATTGTCCTCACTGTTGAAGAGTACAAATTTGTACTATTCGAGGAATATCCGGAAAGGCCTAGATAGGACTGTGGTGAAGAGTTGAAGCAGTGTTACAAGAAGTGGGTCAAGGCGGATGAGATGGCACGGTGCTACATTCTAGCATCCATGTCGAATGTGCTGCAACATCAGCATCAGGCCATGCCCACTGCTAGTGACATGATGCTGAACCTCAAGGATCTCGTCGGGCATGAAGGTTAAGCTACTAGGCAGTCCGCAATGAAGAGTCTGATGACGACCACTATGGTCGAAGGGACACCCGTAAGGGATCATGTCCTAAAAATGATAGCTCACCTCAATGAGATTGAGGTACTGGGAGCACATATCGACGGGGAATCCTAGGTTGATATTATACTCTAGTCTCTACCTAGGAGTTTTGAGCAGTTCAGGCTCAACTATAATATGAACAAAAGTGATTATACGTTGGGTGAACTGCTAGGAGAACTCCAGGCAGTAGAGGGCCTCTTTCGTCAAAACTCGAAAGCCTTAGTAACTCAAAGGGTTTCTTCTTCTATGCTGAAAGGCAGGAAGAAGAAGAAACAAGGAGGGTTCAAGAAGGCAGCAGCATCACAGGGACCCTGGACTAGCGTGAAGATGCCGAAAGGCAAGTGCTTCATGTGTAAGCAAACTGGGCACTCGAAGACGAACTCTCCATGTCGACAAGACAAAGGTATTTCTTCAGCCTTAGTCGTTGAAACATGTTTAGCGGTGCTATCTACTAGTACCTGGTGCGTAGATACGGGAGCCACTGACCATGTCTGCAATACTCTGCAAGGGTTCCAGGAAACCCGATGGCTGGCTGAGAGAGAAATCGTGGTCTACATGGGCTATGCTACAGAAGTGCCAGCTATTGCAGTGGGAGTTTTTTATTTATCTTTTGAGAGAAATAAATTGTTAGTTCTGAGAGATTGTCTTTATGTACCCTCATTTAGAAAGAATTTAATTTCAGTTTCTAAATTGATTAAGGATGGATATTCTGTTGCTTTTGATAATAAAGTTGTTATTAAAAGAAATAGAGAGATTATCTGTTCGGATACTATGGTTAGCAATCTGTATACTTTAGAACCAATAACTCCCACGATGCAATCTGAAGTAAATAGCTCATCATCTAACTTGAATAAGAGAAAAGAACCTTCTAATATGAATCAGACATACCTTTGGCACCATAGGCTTGGTCATATTAACCTTAGTAGGATTCAGAGGTTGATAGCCGATGGGCCCCTGGGTTCATTGGTGGTGGAGGATCTCCCGACCTGTGAGTCTTGCTTGGAAGGTAAGATGACCAAGAGGCCTTTCAAGGCTAAGAGGTATAGGGCCAAAGATGTGTTAGAACTGATTCATTCTGATTTGTGTGGTCCTATGTCAATCTAGGCTAGAGGTGGCTTTGAATACTTCGTCACTTTTATTGACGATTATTCAAGGTATGGGTACATTTACCTGATGCGCCGTAAGTCTAAATGCTTTGAAAAGTTCAAATAATTCAAGGCTGATGTGGAGAAACATCGAGGTAAAAGTATCAAGATACTGTGGTCAGATCGTGGTGGCGAGTACCACTTTGGAGAGTTTAGGACCTACTTATTAGATGCTGGAATTCAGTCCCAGCTAACTGCACCCAGTACACCCCAACAGAACGGAGTTGCAGAAAGAAGGAATATGACTCTTATGGGAATGGTTAGGTCAATGATAAACTATTCAGACTTACCTGATTCGTTTTGGGGATACTCTCTGGAAACGACAGCGTACATACTGAACTTGGTTCCATCTAAGTCAGTCTCTCATACTCCCATAGAACTGTGGACTGGGCGCAAGCCCAGTCTAGGGCATGTTTGGATTTGGGCTAGTCCAGCACATGTGCTGAAGGGAGATACTGATAAGTAGGAATCTCGTACGGAGGTACGTCTATTCATAGGCTATCCTAGGGGAACGAAGGGTGGTCTGTCCTATAGTCCTAAGGATCAGAAGGTGATCGTTAGCACGAATGCCAGATTCTTAGAAGAAGACTATGTGATGAACCATAAGCCCAAGAGTAGACTAGTGCTTGAAGAGTTAAGAGGGGACGTTTCGACCTTAGGACCAATTGTACAAGAGGACACACCACAAGTCACTGCACCGCGTGTCACCGAGGATACACAGGTGGTGCCTCATCGCAGTGGGAGGGTTGTCAGACAGCCTGAAAGGTACATGTTTTTGGGAGAGTCTTCGGACTTGGTCTCTGGTAAAGATGAACCGGATCCCTGGACCTATGATGAGGCCCTCCAAGATAAGGATGCAGATTCTTGGCAAAGAGCAATGAACTCTGAGATAGAATCTATGGATTCTAATCAGGTCTCGGAGTTGGTAGAACCACCCAATGGTATAAAAGTCATTGGATGCAAGTGGTTCTACAAGAGAAAGAGAGGATCAGACGGGAAGGTTGAGACTTTCAAAGCAAGGCTTGTTGCAAAAGGGTACACTCAGGAAGAGGGTATCGATTATGAGGAGACCTTTTCGCTAGTAGCCATGCTTAAGTCGATCCGGATTCTCTTATCTATTGCAGCTCATATGGATTATGAGGTATGACAGATGGACGTCAAGACAGCTTTCCTTAACGGAAGTCTTGAGGAGACCATCTACATGTAGCAACCAGAAGGGTTCATTACAAAGAGCAAAGAGCATCTAGTATATAAGCATAATCGATCCATTTATGGATTGAAGCAAGCTTCAAGATTTTGGAACACCCGCTTTGATGAAGTAATCCAGTCATATAGATTTACTCAAAGCTCGGATGAGTCATGTGTATACAAGAGATGTGACGGAAACATCGTGGTGTTTCTTATACTTTACGTAGATGACATTTTGTTAATTGACAACAATGTCAAAGTGTTATTAGACGTAAGGGTCTGGCTATCAAAGCAGTTTGATATGAAGGACATAGGAGAAGCGGGACACATCCTTGGGATCAAAGTCATAAGGGATAGCCAGAAAAGGATGTTGTGTTTATTCCAAGCTTCATATGTTGACACTGTCTTGTATCGTTTTAGCATGGAAAACTCCAAGAAGGGTTTCCTACCCTTCAGGCATGGAATTCCTCTATCCAAGGAGATGTGTCCGAAAACATCAAAGGAGATTGAGGAAATGAAGGCAGTTCCTTATGCTTCGGCAATAGGAAGCCTCATGTATGCTATATTGTGCACGAGACTTGATATCTATTTTGTCATGGGCATGGTTAGCAGATATCAAAGTAACCCTGGATAGGGACATTGGACTACGGTAAAGCATATATTGAAATACCTGAGATGGACTAGGGATTATATGCTAGTTTACTGGGCAAACCAATTAGTTCCTGTGGGTTATACGGACTCAGATTTCCAAACAGATAGGGACAAGAGTAAGTCTACCTCAGGGTGTGTGTTTACTTTAGGAGGTGGAGCCATTGTTTGGAGGAGTGTCAAGCAGAAATGCATGGCGGACTCCACCATGGAAGCTGAATATGTGGCAGCCTCAGAGGCAGCCATGGAAGTTGTATGGCTCAGGAACTTCATCTTGGACTTAGATGTGATTCCTGGTTTGCCCAGATCTATCACAATCTTTTGTGATAACAGTGGTGCAATTGCAAACTCGAAGGAACCATGAGCCCATAAGGCGAGTAAACACATAGAACTCAGGTACCACTTGATACAAGAAATCGTAAAGCGAGGAGAAGTGGCTGTCGCCAAGATTGCATCAGTGGACAACCTGGTAGATCCTTTCACTAAAGCTCTTCCAGCTAGAGCTTTTGATAGGCATGTGGAGGATATGGGAGTCAGATATATGGCAGTGAGAGAACAACAATGTCTTTAAGTATAAGCGGAAGATTGTAAGATGTGTATACTGAACGACATGAATTTCTTTATATGAACATCTTTATTTTGAAAAGAGAATCACAACTACACTAGGTGCTTGTTTACATTAGTACTATATGAAGTCCAATTACATTGCATTGTAGATAACATGGTGTGTGGTGTCACATGGAAGATCATGTTATCAGTTCCTTACTTAGTATAAAATAGAGGCTCACAACCGAGATGGAATTGGAAAACCATCGGAATGGTTGTAGTGTAATTAGGTGTCGTTGGTCTTGACCATAGAATTACATTAGTGTGCTTTAAGTACATTGAGCAGGACCAAAACCCGAGGTTATCCAATTTGTATTGACTCGATAATTGGATAGGACCTCAGTCTTTATTATAGAGTACGATCCCTTAATCCCGATATAATAACGGGCATATATTATTAATTATTATTTCTTTGATTTACTAATGGGCGAAATCTATTCTGTTAGATCGTTAGGCCCGGTAAGTTGGGAGGTAATATTAATAGTATGATGTGCTGTTGCTTATTGACGGAATCCGTGTCCTGATGGGTCGGGTTGATGATGCCCCCTTGATGAGCTCAAATGGTTCAACATACTAAATCCTGCAGGTGGATTTGATCCGGCATGATGATTAGGTCAAGTGGTACTAGTCAAGGACTCAGAGGTTAATTAATTTGAATTGTCAGTAATTTAAATTAATTAATGGGCATTTGAGATCTTAAACATGGGGGATGGACGATTCATAATATGTGGAGCCCATATGAAAATATGGGGGTTGGTGAGGAAGTTCAATTAAGATCCTTTAGTGGAATGGATCTTAATTAATTGATTGGGTTTAGATCCATTGGTGGGCCAAGATCCAACTCCTCCTCTTGGTCCCTACCTTAGCCCTATATATTGTTGGTGCAGAAAGCACCATATAAAACCTTGTTTTGATATTGGCAAAGGGTTCAAAGTTAAGTATTAGTGGTGATCTAACAATGTTACTCAAGTGTGCAGGAAAAGTCCTAGCGAAGGGCTGCTAGGCACCTGGCGAAGGGCTGCCAGGAAACAAAGTCCTAGCGAAGGGCTGCTAGGCACCTGGCGAAGGACTGCCAGGAAACAAAGACCTAGCGAAGGATTGCTAGGCACCTGGCGAAGGAATGCCAGGATCCAAAGCCCTAGCGAAGGACTGCTAGACACCTGACGAAGGACTGCCAGGATCCAAAGCCCTAGCGAAGGACGGCTAGGCACCAGGCGAAGGACAGCTTGGGACTGAAGCCCTAGCGAAGGACTGCTAGGCATCGGGCGAAGGACAGCTCGGTATCCAAGACCTGGCAAAGGACCGCTTGGCAAAAGTCCAACCAAAGGAGCGGTTGGCATCGGTACATTCTCCCGAGAGGAGTAGGTGAGGACGCGTTCCCCGTCGAGAGGGAACAGTAGGCGTCGGTTCGACCTAGGGCTCCATTTTGGAGACCAAAGTCAGAACCAAGATAGCTAAGGCTGTATAAACTAACACATTATTATTTTATGTTGTTTTGGACTAACCCTGGATGCAGGACCAAAGGAACATGTGTCTGCAGCTCAGAGAGCCTCAAAGGAGTGAGGCAATGGCTGAGTAGGGCACCCGGAGTGTCCCGGGCGCCCCCAAAGTGCATACAAAACAATGTAAGTAAGGAAGGCTTCGAACAGCTGCTGGGCGGGGCACCCCCGTGCTCTCGGGCACCCCCGCTGCTCCCGGGCGCCCCAAGCGTCCCGGGCGCCCCCAATAGCAAACCACCGAAGCAGCTCCCCTCGAAGCCAACGGATGAAAGTTTGACCCGGTCAGTCCGGGCGCCCCGAGCGCTCCGGGCACCCCGGTCAAAGCTGATCCCGAATGTAAAGGGATCAGAAGCTGACCGAGACCGAGACGGATCGAGTGACACATGGGAGGGCACCCCCGACGTTCCGGGCGCCCCCAGGCCCTATATAAAGGGCCCTCGACCCCAAGGCTCAAGCATCAATTCATTCAACGCTTCAACGCTCTTCTGCTCTCGCGCCTTGCTCCGGAAACCTCTCGACTCGAGACTCAAGCGCCGACGACGTCCTGCTGCTCCGAAAATACCATCTACTCCGGACGTCGGTAAAGAAGAGTTGATTTTTAATTTACTGCACGTATTCTGTAATTAATCTTTGTAAACTGCTTTTGCGCCTCATATAGAATTGTCCAAAGTAAACGATCAACGATCGTGGGCCTTGGAGTAGGAGCCGATCTAGGCTCCGAACCAAGTAAAACCTCCTGTGTTTGCGTTGTGTGTTTTAATTTCCGCTGCATAATTTCTCTATCTGTTAAATCTGAACATTTTCTGATATTCACCCCCCCCCCTCTGTCGGTTCTCTCGATCCAACAAGTGGTATCAGAGCGGGGTAGTTCAAACTTGGTGCAACCACCAGTTTGAAAGTTTTTCGGATTTACAAAATTTTTAATCTTATTTCTTTTCTTTTTGTTAATCAACACCACTCGAACAGTCTCGCCTTTTTCAATTTTGAATTTTCATCTTTTAACCATAAGTCTGAATTGACTAAACGAACAATTTCTGAAAATTTTTCATAAACCTTTTTTTATTATTATTTTAATATTTTTCTCGAAATTTGTGCTACTTTAATTCGAGCAAATTTTTTTCTCAAACATTAAATTCTTACTTTTTCATTATTAATCAGAATTGACAAAATGAACATTTTCAAAAATTTGTCATAAATCATTTTTTTATTTTATTATTATTTTGCCTCGACATTCGTGTAATATTTTTTTTGGGCTATATTTTCCCTTCTCCCGCACTACTAATCCAAGACCAAGTCTTGGTACATTTCTGTTATTTCGTTTGTGTGCAAGGATCATTTTTAATGGCCAATCAAGAATGGAATAGCATTCGTCCACCACTCTTCTCTGGCGAAAATTTCAACTCCTGGAGAAGTCAAATGGAATCCCATCTGAAGGCTAATCTAGATTTATGGTCGATAATCCAAACGGAGTTTAGATTCCCCACGGAAGATGGAACATCGATCGCTTGGGACAAATTGGACGAACCAACTCTAAGGAAGATCGAGACTGATGCTAAGGCAACAGTAATTATACAATGCGGTCAAACCAACGAACAACTCAAGCTAGTCGGTTCATTTGGATGTGCTAAAGAGATGTGGGAGAAGCTACTCAACCTACACGAAAAGAGCTCCGATATTGAGCTCTTTGAAGGAGAGATGTTCGAATCATCGGACGAATCAAATGAAGAAGAAGATTACCAAAGTTATCTTGCAGTCTCGGTCCAAGCACAAACAGCCGAGTCAGACTCGACACCCAAAGTCGAAATTGAACCAGAATCAGACGATGAATTGACTAAGACGGTAACCGATTTCAAACTCTTTTCAAAATTAGAATTAAATAATCGAATAGATACTGTAATGGTCGAGGAAGGTATAAATTCTATTGCAGGAAAAACTCCAAAAGAACCACCAAAGAAGAAGCTTCAACCTGTACCCGAGTCCAACTCAGACTTGGAATTAGAAGACAATGAAGGAGGTCGACCCAAACTGGTCCGATTAGCTCGTGATCATTACAATAGTATTGGACAAACGATCGGGAAAGGTAAGCTCTCAATATTTGAAAATCCAATACTTATCTCAAATAACATAATTATTTTGTATAAATTAGTTATGATTAATACGTTAGAAAACCTAATTCACAACCTTGCTAATTTTAAAAATTCAGAATTTTATTTCAATTATGATATAACTTAGACCATTTTTGTCATGTTTGCTTTTTTTTCTTAGAATTAGGATTGATTAGCTTAAGGACTAGAAATAGGACCTGATTAATTGAAACTTGAACAACCTAGTATTAGGACAAGGTTTGATGATAGTACGTTAGGGAAGCCTGACTAAGGAATCAAGTAGGGTAAGGAGTACCTTATTTGATCTTCTTAGTCCGGTGGAACTAGCCGAAGCTACCTCTCCGAATCCTAAGCTAGTTAGACCAGAGTGTCTCAAACAATAATTTTAAAATGATCTTTCTTTAAAAGGTTTTGTCTAGGAAAGGGTTGTTGATCCAATAAGGCTACGGCCAAAGAAGGCCTCTGTGCCTCGCCAAGACCTGGAAGCCAATCATCGAAACTCACTTTTAAATTATTATTTGTTAAACTCGAATCTAACACAAGCTTCAATTAAATCATAGTGTTAACATCAAAGATGAAATTAATGCATCTCACAAAACAGTTAAGGATATCTGTTTTGTCACTTAGAAATGGGTGAGATGCTTAGGACCTAAAAGTTGAGTCCAACCCAATCAATTAAATCTTAATTAAGTCAATTAAATTTCAATTAAATCAATTTAATCAAATTCAAAATAATTCAATTAATCATTCTTAAACTTCAATTTAATTATTGTCAATCATTTATTTGCAAATATTTGTCTCACACAACCCATAAGGTTAACATGCTTGACCACGTAGAACTAGGTGAGACATCTAGGACCTAAAAGCATAATTCACTATTCTTTCAAATAAAAATAAGGTTTTCAAAAGTTGATTCAAAAACCCTCATATATTACTATCTTTTTGAAAATTTATCATCATTTCAAAATATTTTTCGAAAACTGTGTTATCATTTCAAGTTATGTTTTCAAAAATGAATCTTCTTGAAAATTACCATACTGTTATTCAAAACTATTCTCTTGATTCTGATAAACCCTAAAGACACAAAGGAGGTCTACTTAATGATCTACAAGGACTCCGAGGATGTGTCAAATTTAGGGGGAGTCTAAACCAAAAGAAATTATTTCTAACAAGTATTTTCTTTGGAAATTATTTTTTTGTTTTTTTGATCTGAACTGAACCCTAAGAACTCAGAGGAAAAACCTTGTAATCAACAAGATTCCCAGGACTGAGTCAAGTTTAGAGGAGGTCAAAAGAATTATTTAATAACATGTTTTCATGAACTACATCTTCAAAATCCTTGCTGAAAACATAAGTCTTTCAAAATAATATTATTGTTGTGGCTTATGAAATTGTTTTTGAAGTAATATTTACTTGGGTTGGAGAATTTCCAGGACACTTAGGAAAATGTTTTGTAGTCAACAAGGTTTCCTAGGATTGTGTCAGACTAGAAAAGAAACCTAATCAAGTAAAATATTATATTTTCAAAGTCTAATACGTTTCAAAAATTACTTATATGTTTCAATGTCTAATACTTTTCAAAAATTACTTATATTTTTCAAAGTTTATTATGTTTAAAAGTACTTATATGTATACTCTTCAAAAGTACTTATATTTTTCAAAAATTGCATGATATCTTTCAAAAGTACTTCTATTTTTCAAAATGTGTTCAAAAGTACTAGTACTTTTCTAAGGCAATAGTGTTCTAAGTACGTGAATTTTCTAAAGACTTGACTACAAATACAAAATCGTTTTCCAAATTGCACAATATCTTTCAAAGCAGTTTTTTTGGTGAAATTTAAGCTGTGTGCTTTCAGAATTATACTAAATATTTTTATATTTTCAAAACTCATAAGCTCTGATACACACATTTTTTTTCTTAAATCTTCTTTCAAAAAGTTCCTTATTGATATATGTCCAAGAGAGAGAAAATTTTAAATTTTATCTTGTTTTCACTAAGTATTTTTAAGTGCTTTAAATTTGATCTAAGCATCTTCAAAGTACTTTCAAAACCTCTAAGCACTAAGTACATTTATTTTGAAAATATTCCTAAGTAAAATCTTTCTTAGTAAACAAAGTTTGTCTGAGCAAAAACCTTTGAAATTTTTGACAAATGTTCCTAAGCAAAGTTTTCTTAGTAAACAAATCTATGTTTCAGCAAAAACTTGTCTATTTAAAGATTTTTCCAAGTAAAAATGGTTTAATGCACAAAATATGTTCCAAGGAAATTTATCTATGAGTGCAAATGTTGAACCTTTTTAAAGGAAAACCTGTTTCCAAAATATTAGCTAAGTAAGTTACTGTTAAGTTTTTTTTGAAAACTATGTTGCAAGTTTTTGCAAGCTTTTTTTAAAATATAAGGAGAAGAGTTGTCACACTAAGGGGGAGCTTCATGTATTTTCAAAACATCTATTACTTTGAACATAATTTTTTATGAAATCCATTACTTAAAGTTGTTTATTAAAACTATGTATTTAAACTCCTTTACTTAAATTTATTTTGGTAAAACTCTAAACTCCCTATTAGATACCTTATTCGCCCATATATGTTTTTGATATATGTCAAAGGGGGAGGAAAGGTCAAAGTTAAGGGTGTTATAACACAAGTATTCAGGGTTTTAGGGGGAGTATAGAAAATAAAGGATTTTTTTTCTACACTTATACTGTTCAAACTCCTTCATTTCTTAACTGTTGTAATTTTTACTTAACTTTGAATTGTGTTGCCATAAATCAAAAAGGGGGAGATTGTTGGTGCAGAAAGCACATATCAAACCTTGTTTTGATATTGGCAAAGGTTCAAAGTTAAGTAATAGTGGTGATCTAACAATGGTACTCAAGTGTGCAGGAAAAGTCCTAGCGAAGGGCTGCTAGGCACCTGGCGAAGGGCTGCCAGGAAACAAAGTCCTAGCGAAGGGCTGCTAGGCACCTGGCGAAGGGCTTCCAGGAAATAAAGTCCTAGCGAAGGGCTGCTAGGCACCTGGCGAAGGGCTGCCAGGAAACAAAGTCCTAGCGAAGGGCTGCTAGGCACCTGGCGAAGGACTGCCAGGAAACAAAGACCTAGCGAAGGACTGCTAGGCACCTGGCGAAGGAATGCCAGGATCCAAAGCCCTAGCGAAGGACTGCTAGGTACCTGGCGAAGGACTGCCAGGATCCAAAGCCCTAGCGAAGGACTGCTAGGCACCAGGCGAAGGACAGCTTGGGACTGAAGCCCTAGCGAAGGACTGCTAGGCATCGGGCGAAGGACAGCTCGGTATCCAAGACCTAGCAAAGGACTGCTAGGCAAAGGACCGCTAGGCAAAAGTCCATCCAAAGGAGTGGTTGGCATCAGGTACATTCTCCCGAGAGGAGTAGGTGAGGACGCGTTCCCCGTCGAGAGGGAACAGTAGGCGTCGGTTCGACCTAGGCTCCATTTTGGAGACCAAAGTCAGAACCAAGACAGCTAAGGCTGTATAAACTAACACATTATTATTTTATGTTGTTTTGGACTAACCCTGGATGCAGGACCAAAGGTACGTGTGTCTGCAGCTCAGAGAGCCTTAAAGGAGTGAGGCAATGGCTGAGTAGGGCGCCCGGAGTGTCCCGGGCGCCCCCAAGGTGCATACAAAACAATGTAAGTAAGGAAGGCTTCGAACAGCTGCTGGGCGGGGCGCCCCCGTGCTCCCGGGCGCCCCCACTGCTCCCGGGCACCCCAAGCGTCCCAGGCGCCCCCAATAGCAAACCACCGAAGCAGCTCCCCTCGAAGCCAACGGATGAAAGTTTGACCCGGTCAGTCCGGGCGCCCCGAGCGCTCCGGGGCCGCCGAGCGCTCCGGGTGCCCCGGTCAAAGCTGATCCGAATGTAAAGGGATCAGAAGCTGACCGAGACCGAGACCGATCGAGTGACACGTGGGGGGGGGGGGGGGCGCCCCCGACGTTCCGGGCGCCCCCAGGCCCTATATAAAGGGCCCTCTGTTGGGACCGGGTGCATGTTGACAAGGATACGAGTTCGTAAAATTTAAAATTTTTACGTGCAGCGGAAGAGTTACTAAAATTTCTAATTTTTAACTTGTACAGCAGAACTAAGTTGTGAAAATATAAAAAACTGGAAAATAAACTAATTTACTTTATACCTTTCGTAACTCGAAGAAAGGGACGAGATCCAACCGTAGCGTCCCTTGGAAGCTCCGCCTCTATTCGCGTCCACGCCGAGTTCTCTTCGGGATGACTTCGCAAAGTCACGAGTTTTGTGCCGACGAGAACTACTAGATTTTCTATGGGCACAACTTAGAAGATCAAGAGAAAAATTAGGAAACTAACCAACGAAGTAACGGAATCGAATTCCGAGAAGAGAGGAGTCGCTATCCGCTTCTTCTTCTTCTTGTTCGGGTTCTCCTTCTTCTTGAAGCTCACAGCAACACCTTCTAATGGAGGAGTTGCGCCGGCCCTAGATGGAGGATGAAGCTTCAAGGTGCGCCGACCCTAATTCACCAAGTGGGCGCCGGCCCTAGGCAAGAGAGGGAGAAGGAGAAGAGAAGAGAAGAGAGAGAGGGAGAGCTCTTATTCAATTACTTGATTAGGAATAAGGGCTTGCCTTTGGTTCCTTTATATAGTTGCTTCTCCCTCGCTAAGTCTCCTCTTTAACAGAATTAACGGAATTAGTTATCATAAGAATTTTTATCTTATAAAATTTCTTATGACTTATTCCGTTAAGCCTAGTCTTATTATAACTAATTTATAATAAAACAAATTTTTCTTCTCTTTTAAATTATGGAATAAATTTTATAAGAAATTTATAAACTTTCTTATTATGGAAAAATCAATTCATAATTGATTTTATAAAATTAAAATAAACCAATTCATGGATTATTTTAACTTCCATAAAAAGAATTAATTTCTACAAATTTATTTATATAAATTTCTTTATACAAATTTATTTATCCATAATTTATAAAACAAATCACACTAGATTTATTTTATTAATTAAACCAAATAAATTGATTTAATTCCCTTTAATGGCCGGCCACCACAAGGAGGGTTAGCACCCTCTTTGGCCGGCCAAACCAACCCGAACCGGTCGCAAATTAAACTCATTTAATTCGCCCAATAAGCCTTCAAAAGACTTAGCCATTTTTAGCTTCCATTGCGCCTCTGATTAACTCAGATTCGACTTATTTCTCTTGATCGGAAAATCCAATTTTCAACTCGTTTTAAATCCCTCGGATTACTCGTAGTGCGTGTGACTAAATAGGCTTTCGATTTATGTTGGCCGTCTATAATCAACAAATTATAGAACGATCATGAGTGGCACCTAGTAGTACATCATGATCCCCAATTAATCGATAGATCAACGGTTTGACCCCAGAAGAAATTATTCTGAAACCCTTCAGCAGCTCTAATGAATCGTGCCCCATTCCCTTCACCAGCTTATACCCACTTGGTTCAGGACATGGTCTGTTTGTGTCAGCCCCCACTAGACTGACTACGTCACATCTAGCCCAAGTAGTGTCTTTCTCGTCCTTTGGATTTCTAATTACTCTCATGTATTTTAGAGACTCGCACTCTAAACATGATATACTCTGGCCAGAGGTTTTTGAGTAACAATCCGACGATAGGCCTGGGTATACATCTCCTCGCAAGGAGTGGTGAATCCTTTGTAGGCTGTTCAAACATCTTCGGGCACTTCGGCTTATACCCAATCATCCTGGGTCCACACCTCCTTGGAGATGCTTGCTTAAGATGTTAAAGTATAAGTCTCCATGACCAAGATGACTTGAACACCGCAAGTCAAAGGAACATCGCACTTAAGCTGCAGTAAGAACTTTATTGACATATCTACATGTAGATTCCATATGAAGTCTTACAGCTAGTCACTCCAATGAACTAGTTCCCTTAACTAGCATCCATGTTTATCTCCGGACATCCCAATGTCACCAGCCAGTGAGAATCAGCTGATTAGAGAATAACCCATGCTAGTCTCAACAGAATTGATAGTGTCCGTTTTTATCAATTCATCGACTAGGGATAATTTCAATACTTCACAATTGCACATTAGAGATAATCACTAGTTGTGATCCCATCACAAATTCTCTTATGTTGTGAGTTGTATTGTGAGCATTCAGTAGATGAGTTTAAGATCCCAATCAAATACACAAAATATGTATACTCAAATAGTGAATTATCATTTATTAATATAAATATTTACATCATAAGGCGATTGCCTTAGGACACTTCTCTCATATCACTAACAAACTCCCACTTGGCCTAATGTCAATCGCTACGGTATCCAATACCACAGGCTCTAACATGACCCTCAAACTTACTTTGAGGCAAGGCCTTAGTTAAATGATCCGCTATATTCCTTTCAGTGGGAACTCTCTCAATTTGTATGTCATTCCTACTTATAATCTCTCTGATCAGATGATAGCGTTGAAGCACGTGTTTGGATTGCTGATGAGACCTTGGTTCCTTTGCTTGTGCAATAGCTCCATTGTTGTCGCAGTAAACCGGCACTACTTCATCAATGGTTGGAACCACACCAAGTTCTGAGACAAACTTCTTGATCCAAACTGCTTCCTTTGCTGCTTCCGAAGCTGCGATATATTCCGCTTCCGTGGTAGAATCCGCTACGGTGTCTTGTTTGGAACTTTTCCAACTTACTGCGCCTCCATTCAAAGTAAATACGTATCCAGACTGCGATTTGGAGTCATCCTTATCTGTCTGGAAACTGGCATCTGTATACCCACGTATTACCATATCTCCTTCTCCATATATTAGGAACACATCCTTAGTTCTTCATAAGTACTTAAGGATTGTCTTGACAGCTGCCCAATGATCCATTCCTGGATCCGACTGGTATCTGCTTGTGACGCTCAAAGCATACGATACATCGGGCCTAGTACATAACATAGCATACATGATAGATCCTATCGCGGATGCATAGGGAATCTTATTCATGCAAATCCTCTCGTCTTCTGTGCGCGGACACATAGA